>CM035183.1:273474-285974 GCA_020233015.1 Callinectes sapidus | reverse complement strand
CGTAACCCGCAACACCACGTGGCCCTGTTGCTGTGACGCGCCGTGAGTCAGTAGTGTATGCGATAAGCGATTTTTCACTTTTATATTGAAGGAATCACTGTGTATGCGATAAGCGATTTTCACTTTTACATTGAAGGAATCACTTGTATGTTGGGTCTGGGGGTTATTAATGTTATTGTCGTGTACTCTGGTCAGGGCCAGGAAAATGAGTTCCGAGGGGCATTAATGGCTTATTGGAAAGTAACGGTTGGCATTTGAAGGAGACTAGATAACCTCATCCTGCGCCACACGTCCCGCCGGTGAAGGCTGTTTGTGATCAGAGAGAGAGAGAGAGAGAGAGAGAGAGAGAGAGAGAGAGAGAGGAGGGGGGGGGGGGGGGGGGGGGGGGGGAGGGAGGAAGAATGTTTGACCTCCTCCTTAACCTCCTTACCTTCTTGACCTGATTTCCCTCCTGCTTTCTTTCCTCCCTCCCTTCTCTTTCCTTTCCTTCACATTTCTCTTCCTTTTACTCTCATCTTCCATCTTCTCACACTGTTCTTCCCATTTTGTTTTTACTCTTAACTTTCTCTTCATCTTCATACTCCTCTTGTTCTATATTCTCTCCTATAGTTTCTCTCACCGCTTTCAGTTCCATCACATCTTATTCACTTCCTCCTTTCATTTACCTCTCGTCTACCTTCACCTCTCGTCCTGCTGCGTCCTTTCATTGTGTGTTTACCTTCCTTCCGCTATCTCATTACCCGCCTGTCTCCCTGTCTCACCTTCGTGTCACCTCCTCACCTTTTCTCTCTTCTTCCATGCTTCGCTACTGTGGTTTATCAGTCACCCAGTATTTTATTCCTTTCATCTAATTTGTATCTGTATCTGTACTTTTCTCCTTTCCACCCCCCATGCCAACTGTTTCGTCTCTCGTAGTCTTCGTGTCCTTTCCTTTTCTCTGAGATCCTCACTTCCCTTCTTCAGGTCCGTTTGCCAACACAGAGGTCCGCCTGTCATGGACACGATCTGCTTCTCGCAAATCATTCTTCGGTGAACTGGCTGTGTTGTAACTTGAGGAAACCGTTCTGCCTGGTTCTTTTTGTTGTTTTTATCAGTTTCAAATGCTCTCTTGTTCTTGTTCCAGCTATATTGTAGGGTTCAAGGATTCTAGAAGGTTCTTTGTCATGTTGTTTCAGCCGTATTAGAGGATGAAAGGCTCCTGATAGTTTTTTGTTTGGAAGCTTGTGGACGTTCTTTTGTTAGTTTGTTTATGTCTAATTAGAAGTTAGAAGTGATGATGAGTGATGATCAGGGTGATGGCCAAAAAAAAAAAAAAAAAAAAAAAATCTCTAAGTTTTTAGTAAATAGTAAAGGGCCACGACTCTTAAATGTGTACCACCTACATACATGCGTTCTATGAATCCAACACACACACACACACACACACACACACACACACACACACACACAGAGAGAGAGAGAGAGAGAGAGAGAGAGAGAGAGGGAGAGCAAGACGTAGATAGTGTGCGCTGACAACCAGCTATAGGAAGCACTATCAGTAGTGGTGCGCAGGGTAGCGTTAGGGCTAAAGGGAGTGAGGGAAACACACCCTTTTAATTAACGCTGTGCACGCTGTATTGTGGTGGCGGGACGACCCCAAGAAGTAGTCCAGGTCGTCCACACGTGATCCATTATTGTAGACCGTCTTGCTGTTACGGTGGTGCACTGACCCATGTGGTACTGCGTTTTGTTAGGTACTGAACGAGAGAGTTGTGTGTGTTGAGTGGCAACGCGAGGGAGTGAAGTCCGTCCGTCAGTCTGCGGAGGGCCAGTGGCGGAGAAGAGCGTGTTTGTGGTCCGTGGCGTCGAGTCTGTCGGCTTACACTCACCGTTGTGTCCTTTCCTTACCTTGATTGATGCGGCACCGCTTGAAGTAAGAGAGAGAGAGAGAGAGAGAGAGAGAGAGAGAGAGAGAGAGAGAGAGTGTGTGTGTGTGTGTGTGTGTGTGTGTGTGTTTATTAATTTCAAGTGCATCCATTTTCACCTTTTAGAATAGTAATAAGTTTGCTCACATTTACCTGTTCCTAAGAAAGGTAACCCCTCCTCCTCCTCCTCCTCCTCCTCCTCCTCCTCCTCCTCCTCCTCCTCCTCCTCCTTTGACTACCACCCTATTGCTTTAATTATCTGTCTTCTTTAAAGTTTTTGTGTCCATCCTCCAATAAGAGAATTTTGAAACACTATTTTGTTGATGAATATTCTTTTCCGATTGTGAATACAGATTTAGCCAGACCAATCCCATTTTTTTTTTTTAGCTTTCTTTGCAAAACTTAGCACGCCTATAGAAACGCTTGAAAACCCAGTACGTGTCACTTCAACCAGTCTTTTGAAGGTAGCGAAGGTGCGGTACAGAAGGGTTTCGTGATAAATGGTCCGTGCTTATCGTCTCCAAGAATTAAGTTGTTGAGATTTTTGTTCTCGCCTTAAACCCACGGAGAGGTTTTTGAGAGGCCGTTATTTAATTCATAATCTTCCTTCGTATCCCTTTTGTTATTTATTTTATTTTATTTTTTATCTCTGCACCAGTAACTCAACTTTCTTTCCAGTTTGTTCCGTCGGTGTAATAACGGTCACTGTTCTTATATAGTGGTTTGTAATATCATCCTCCGTTTTTCTTTCATTCCTGAGCTGTCAATTGTGCTGTTGATGCTATCTTGCATTGACTAACACAGTGGTTCCCAAATTACCTTATTTGATGCATCCCTTTTGCTCCCAGGAGCCCCGTACGTCCCCCCTCCCCCCTATTTTGTGTTTATATGAAATTATAATATATTGTTCTTGTATTCATATCTTAGCACTGTCTAGGATGAAAAATTCCTGCTTGTATTACAACGAATGAAACAAGTAGTACAGGCACGAGATATTTTACTAAAAGATTAAACATTTGATTCAAAGGAAGCGAAAAAAGAACTGAATAATTTGATTACATGACATGAGGTATTCAGAAATACTCATGAGAATAAAAATACAAAGACATTGCACGTAAATAACCTTTGAGTTCTCGTAATAATGAAATGTAAAGACACTTATTCCATTAAACAAATGTAAAGATACTTACTCCAGCAAACAAATCAAACCAGTACATTCATAGTTCGATAAACTTCTCAGTTATGAAATATGACGTGTTGGAGTGTTGGGAGTTTGTGAGAAGTTGCTCAGTAGCATAAGTGTGGATGGTATTAGTGACGTGTCCAAAACGCGAGAGGAGAGCCAAATTAAAAGAAAACGGCCTGCGGTGACTGATGTAATTATACTTTGCATGTATGTAAGGGCGGATACTTGTTCTTGAGATGATTCAGTTATTCTTATTCCGGAAGCCCAATTCAGCAGGAATAAAACAATTTGCGCTAAAAAAGCATTTACCTTTCTTTTGATATTTTTTTTATGTTTCTCTCACTACGAAGGCACTGCTTTGCTGACAGTCTAACAACACCAGACAACTGAAAGATTCGCACCGCACCAGATGGCTCGGTTTATAGTACAGAAAATCACCAAACGTAATGGAAAAGTAAGAGCTACACATACTCAGCTAACTCTCTGTGACTATAAATTCATGATGTGCTGGCAATATAACCATGCAGTAGTTATCACTGATTAGTATATTCTCAGGGACACACACATGCTTCAGTAAGGTGTGTGTGTGTAGAGTCTGGCAGGTGATGAGCGTCGCACTCACCCTCCGGAACAAATACTCACCTGTTCAAACTAACCCCTCCCCCACCCCCGCGGACATTTCCTTTCACCTTCCACCTTCTGCTGCTCCATTCCCTGCCCTATATCCCCGCTTCTCTCCGGAAGACCACCACCACCAGCAGAGCCCTTTCACTACTACCTGCCCTCCCGTCCTCAAAGGTCATGGCTATTGGTAGAGGCTGCTTACTCTGCATTGGCTCAAGGTTAGGGTTTGTCTTCTTTCTTCCTCCTGATGACTGTCCGCTGTCCAGTCAAATGCGCGCTGTGTGCTCCTCCGTTGTGAATTCCTGCAGCCGCCACTGCTTGCTCTGGCCCCCCCCTCCCCCCCGGCGTGTATGCTCTACCAAGGCTTGAGAGAGAGAGAGAGAGAGAGAGAGAGAGAGAGAGAGAGAGAGGTATGGACGAGAAATGGTTGAGGTTTACCACAAGGCCGTTTGATCCACCGCGGCCTTGGTTAACTACAGCATAGGGTCCGTCCCGCTGCCCTCTCTTCGTCGTACACCACTCTCGTGTTTCACTGTTAAAACCACGCAACTCATTGGCGTCAGTGCAGCGTGTGTATGTTCAGTGTTTATGGTGGGCTCTACTTTACTCTGTGTGTGTATGTGTGTTTGGGTGTGTGTGTAATAGTAATGCTGCTGCTGCTGCTGCTGCTGCTGCTGCTGCTGCTGATAATAATAATAATATTAATAATAATAATAATAATAATAAAAATAGTAGTAAACTGTTTATTGATGCTGTAGTCTATGCAAACTGAAAGGGGGGAGGCTTAAGACTGGAACACTCTCATAAATGATGGTTTATTGCTCGCACCAATATGAGAATGGCACTGAGGCGGTGTCAGTCCGTGTGTGGTGCCTTTAGGACCGGGGATGGGGGAATCTCCGGCCTTCGGGCCATATAAGGGCCGCAACTCTGTTCAGAAATGCTACTTCATAAAACCCTGAGAGACATGAATGAATAATATATATCACTTAGATGAAGTTAATTATCAGTGAACTCAGAATGTGGCAGCATCATAATCTTCAATACACATTTCTGGTAAATAAGTAACACATTATTTTAAATATTGCAAAGATATTATTATTTTTTGTTATTATTCCTCTTTTTATGTTCCGCGACCAGTACTGAAAATATTTAAGAGGCTCTTGACAGGACGAAGGTTACCCAGCCATGCTTTACGTAGGTGTCCTGTGGTACGGACTGGGTAGGGCACGTCACGGCGGAACGGATGGCGTAGGTGTTAGTGTGTGTGTGTGTGTGTGTGTGTGTGTTGATTTAATCAATCATCTCTAGATATGAGATTTTTATTATATTTTATCTTTTGTCAAGGATTTTTTCGTATTTTTGATATCACTAATCCATCAAAGTTTGTGAAATCATTATTAACTTACTTTATGCAAAGGTCTATTCTCTCTCTCTCTCTCTCTCTCTCTCTCTCTCTCTCTCTCTCTCTCTCTCTCTCTCTCTCTCTCTCTCTCTCTCTCTCGTATAAGACACGTACCACAGTGAGAATGAAATGTAATAAATAAATAAATAAATGAAAAAAACTAAAAATTAAAAATAAATAAATGAGAAAAAACAAAGATTAGAAAAAATAAATAAATAAAAATACAAGAAAAGAAATCAAAAGTAAAAAAAAAATAATAATAAAAGCTAGAAAAAACAAAGATTAGAATAAATAAATAAATAAATAAATAAATAAATAAAAATAGAAGAAAAGAAGAAATCAAACTAAAAACAGGCAAAAAATAAAAAAAAAGCAAGTGAAAAACAAGATGAAAGAGAATAAATCAATGTGTGTGAATGAATAACGACAAATGATAATGACTCCAATGAAAAGCAAAAAATGAAAAAAAATAATGAAAATAAAAGAGAAGAAAGAAAAGTAAATGACATCTGAGAGAGAGAGAGAGAGAGAGAGAGAGAGAGAGAGAGAGAGAGAGAGAGAGAGAGAGAGAGAGAGAGAGAGAGAGCGCTACTGTTCTTATTATTCCATCCATATACTTCTTCCTTTGTCTTTCTCTTGCTCTACAACCTGGGATTCTGCCTGCTAAATTTAGATGTTCTATCTTTCTTCTTCTCATAACATGTCCTACAAAACGCAGCTGTCTTGCTCTTATCTTCACCAGTAATTCTCTGTCACTATCCAATCTTCTTATAGCACTTCTTCGTTCGATGGAATTTTTAGTACACTATTAGTAATTCTGTTATGATAATGCAGACACTTCTTATGTTGCTAAAAAAAAAAAAAAAAAAAAAAAAGCGTATATTGATATAATGCAGTTGAAAAATACGACGGAATACACCCACATTAAAAACAAAAACTGTTAGATAAATGAGGAACAAGCATTTCTAAAGTTTCTCTATAAATTGATGTTTTAGTAGCCAGAATACAGACCCTGCCTTTCCTCATACCGCTGTACCCACTGCACCCTGGAGAATGATTTACACTATCTTTTATTTCTCTTAATTAATACATCCTGTGTGGAGTTATATAATGCTTTCATCGTTCCCAATGTCTCCTCGCGTCACACAGAGGGCGCCAGTTTTTAACCAACCTTGATAGGGTTAGAATAGACTACTGTTTGCTTGTTTGGTGGCCTTACTAGTACTACAAAGCTAAATAAATGTTCATAATAATAATAATAATAATAATAATAATAATAATAATAATGTACCGTTCTTTTTTAGCATTATATCAGATGTTAGTGAATGTGTCCTGGATTTAGACAGTTCATAATATGGCCAGCGTAAATAATCGTATCCTAGAGACAACGAATAAACAGTTTTGGAATCATTAAGGGTGGCGTGCAAGGAAATTGTTACGAATTACTGGTGCATATGCTCTTCAACTTTAATGCATACAATTAAATACAATCTTCGTCATGAACAAAGAAGCCCTTGTGTGTGTGTGTGTGTGTGTCCTCTGTCGTGGGAATTGTGTACGCTAACTAGTAATATTGTAACGCTAACTAATAGTACTAATAATACAATAACAACTCATAGTACTGTGTCTGTGGGTTACACATCACAAGAAACTTTCATTTCCACCTGCAGTGCTACGTATACATGTACAGCTTGTATGTAGGCGTCAGTGGGAGGAAGGAAGAAGGCTTGTATGGGAGGAGGAAGGGAATACCAACAATACCACCATCACCCTCTCGTATCATCTTCTTCTCTTCTTGTGTCGCAGTATCAGTAGAGTGTCATTATGAAGATAAGCTTTTCGTTTTCTATACGTTGTTCACTGAAGTGGAACCAAACAGATACTCAGCATGTTGGACTGTTAACCTCTCCACACTATCGCTACCTCAACCACATAGATTCTTAAATATGTAACTTTTTCTTAGACGAATTTATAATCTTAAAATCTATCTTAACCTCCCAAATTCAGTGTTTTACTTTTGTCATTATCTCATCAGCAGTACATTTGAAGATGCTGATGTGATAATGGTTAAAGTACAACATCAATTTCGAGAGGTTAAGATGGATTTCAAGACAGGAAATTCGTCTAAGGAAAAGTGACATACTTCAAAATTTCTGTTAAATGGGGATCCTGGCGATTGTGACCAGCTGTGTCCCGCCAGTTAGGGAAATTCACATGTCAGAGAGAGAGAGAGAGAGAGAGAGAGAGAGAGAGAGAGAGAGAGAGAGAGAGAGGAGGGACCAAACCGATAAGTCTTCTGTGCTCTATCTGATATTTACCTTCTTTCATCCTCTCTATCTCAGCCCGCCCCCCCCCCCCCCCCCCCCTCTCTCTCTCTCTCTCTCTCTCTCTCTCTCTCTCTCTCTCTGAATTATTATCTATTTTCTCGTCTTTTGCAGGATTATCAAGCGGGTTCTGATGACGGCACAGCTCAACGCGCTTCCTCCAACGGTGAGTTAGAATACATCCTCCCTCCTTACCATCATCATCATCATCATCATCATCATCATCATCATCATCATCATCACCCTTAGCTATTCCATCTTTCCTTCTTTCCTATCAACAAGCTTTTTTCGCGTCCCCTTCTCTCTCTTCTCGCTCTCTCTCTCTCTCTCTCTCTCTCTCTCTCTCTCTCTCTCTCTCTCTCTCTCTCTCTCTCTCTCTCAATGCCTTCATTAGCTTCCTCATAGGTTTACGGCCAATAAACCTGAATCCACGCACACCTGTTCCCAGTCTTTTCGATGTAATAACCCCTTTCCTCTCTCCTAATTGATCGTTTCAGGAGGAGTTTTTGAAGACTGCCAATGATCTTTCTTCTTTTTCTAAGCTCTCTCACCCCCACGTCCCTCCTCTCTCACCCTCCTGTATTGATTCGTACTAGGGTAACACCATATCTTGTTGTTATCCATTCTGTTTCTTGTCATCATGTGGTTATTTGTTTTGAGGTTGTTTAGATATTATTTCGTGGTAGTGCTACGTAATGAAGGTTTTTCTTTCGGTGGAGGCTTTGAAGTTTACCTGTACTTTTTTTAATATTTTTATTGCGGTATGACTATTAAGGTGTTGACGGTGATGTTCGTTTGTCACATAAAGATATGTTCATTAACGCTTTTGTTTTGTATGTAGCGTTAGGAGTGTGTGTGTGTGTGTGTGTGTGTGTGTGTGTGTGTGTGTTAGGATAGGCCAAGATTTACTGGATTCAAGCTTCATTAAGTTCGATAGAAAAAAGAGATGAGATTCTCAGAGCAGTATATGAATTCAATAGACCCCGTAATTGAGTGGTCAGTGTTGAATCATCGGGTGGTTTTAGAAGAAAATTAGATCCTATTTAGACGCGACTGATTGGTGGATATCACACTGAGACCGCCACGTGTAGGTCGGATGACTTCTTGTAATAATTTCCCAGTGTTCCAGCGCGCGCGTGTATAGGAGTGGGAGGTGGGGGGGGGGATAAATTGAAACGTAAATGTGGGTTGTTCATCGCTGTGGCCTTAGAAACTTCCTTGTAAGAGGACAAAGCGTTTGAATATAAGAGGCGTATCTTTCCCACACCTGCTATAAAAGCCCCTTCATTATACCAGAGCATAGTACTCATTGTTGACTCTCGTGTTAGCAACGTGTCACTAATCATGGGGACTGTTGCCGCTTTGGAAGTGATGATGGCGGTGGTGGAGTGATGTCACCTATAAAACTTTGATGTGAATGTTTACTCGGCAAACTTACTACTATCATCATAAATGTTATCATAAACGCCAGTGTCACCAATGTTATCGATGCCATTATCGTTTTCAATACCACCACCACCACCACCACAAGAACAGCAACAACAATAACAACAACAACAACCCTAGTAGTAGTAGTAGTAGTAGTAGTAGTAATAGTAGTAGTAGTAGTAGTAGTAGTAATAGTAGTAGTAGTAGTAGTAGTAGTAGTAGTACCAGCAGCAGCAGCAGCAGCAGCAGCAGTAGTAGTAGTAGTAGTAGTAGTGTTAGTGGTAGTAGTAGTAGTAGTAGTGGTAGAAGTAGTAGTAGAAGTGTTTGATGTTGTAGTAACAGAGAGAGAGAGAGAGAGAGAGAGAGAGAGAGAGAGAGAGAGAGAGAGAGAGAGAAATGTGTGTGTGGGGTGGTAAGACAAGAGGCTGTTAAGACCAGAAGAATGGAGGAGGAAGGGAGTGGGCGGGAAGGAAGGGGTGAGAGGGAGCGGGGAAGGGCGGAGGAATCGTCACGCTCATCGCACGTCTCTTGTACCGTCTTCAGCTTCCGTCTACTTAGAGTTAACGGTGGAGCTTCCTTTTGTCTCATGTCAGGCCTTCAGCAACGGGGAAGGGAGGGGGGGAGGGGGAGGGGGAGACGCGAGGCAGCCTTCACTTCAGGAGTATTGTAACACATGGGTATGATAACAACGGAGGTACAAACACAAGGGGCGTTACCAAAGTTCATGTTTATGTCTACTCCTGGCTGGCAGTTGGAAGTTGAAATAATATAAAAAGAGAACAAGGAACGTCAGAATGAGTTATTTTTTAGTATGTTAGTTTCAGTTGAGTATCGTATTACTTTTATATTCCTTCCCTTTTACCGACACAGAATAAACAATTGTTCTCTTTTATTATTAATATTATTATTATTATTATTATTATTATTATTATTATTATTATTATTATTATTATTATTATTATTACAACAACAACTACTGCTATTACTACAATCATCATCATCAGTAGTAGTAGTGATTGATTTATTGATTAATGATTTTTTGCCCTCTTTCTTAACTATATCGTAAAGGCAACTTACATGTATTACCTCTTGGTGCAATTGCCCTACTCTGGCTTCATTTTATTTCCCTCTTGAACGATTCCGGCGTTGCAAGTGAGAAAGAGAAGCGAGTAAATTATTAACAGTAAACATCACGTGAACTGGATTCCATTTTAACGTCATTACCTAGTGCTAAATCACACCCACACCCACACACCCACCCACCCACCCACCCACCCACTCTCTCTCTCTCTCTCTCTCTCTCTCTCTCTCTCTCTCTCTCTCTCTCTCTCTCTCTCTCTCTCTCTCTCTCTCTATCTATCTATCTATCTATTTGTTTTTATTTCACCCACACGCAGAGTCGCCACCATAAATAGTCTGTACTTCCATTGTAGCACATTAACACGATCTGCATACTGACCACGTCGCGACCCAACAGTTGCCGGCAAGGGGTTAGAGTCCGTGTTATAGTGTTGGGTGGTGCCGGCTGGCTGGCTGGCTGGCTGGGAGAAAGAGAGAGAGAGTGGAAGAACTCTATAATCGGGCCGCCTGGGGTTGGGAGGGAAAGAGGGAGGGTGGGAGAGAAAGACAGCGAGTGGAAGAGGATATGCCAACCCACAAGCCCCTCCTCACCCACACCGCCAACACCAGGAAGTGGAAAGGTTACAGGTGATTCGTACTTGAGGTTAGATGGTTAAATGACCTGCAGTGAGGAATGCCTTAATGTGAACGTGGGTGGAATGAGTTGGCAGCATCGGTTAGCAAGCAGAGTATTGGCAGTGATGGAAGGAGCAATATTGTTATTATTATCTTAGCTTTTCAAAAATACATGTATATAAGGCAGATACAATCGAGTATTTCAATAAGGGGTTGGTTAGCAGCAGCAGTTAAAAGTAATTGGATAAACCGAGGGAGTAGTCAGTTAACAATATCAGTTACATAGTGCTTAGTAGTAGAGTTATTACTTCAACAAGCATAGTTATACTTATTATTATTATTATTATTATTATTATTATTATTATTATTATTATTATTATTATTATTATTATCATTATTATTATTATTATTATTATTATTATTATTATTATTATTATTATTATTATTATCATGATTATTATCATTATTATTATTATTATTATTATTATTATTATTATTTGCAGTAGTAGTAGTAGTAGTAGTAGTAGTAGTAGTAGTAGTAGTAGTAGTAGTAGTAGTAGTAGAAGTAATAGTGTTCTTTCCCAAAGTTACAGCAGTAGCATGGATGAAAAGCTCAGTTTAAACACTCCTTTGGTGTATGTCAGGATGTGTTCTGTTAGATGCTATACAAGTCTCTCACAAGCACTTCTCCCGCCTCTCCCCAAAACCCGCTCCTGCCTCCAGCTTGTTACGGGAAGAGGGATCGGGGAACGTTGTCTTGCTATATGTACTAGTACACGTACTTTGTACCAACCATTGCGGCAGCTGTGTTCGTGTTGGAGAGATGCAGTAACATGTAACATGTGCACCCTTGTAAAGTGCTGAGTGATCGTTTATTTTTAGACACAAGTCTATACATGAGACTGCTGTCGTACGTGGGATTGCACGCACACACACACACACACACACACACACACACACACACACACACACACACACACAGGTTCACTTTCCACTCATATATTTATATTCTCTCTCTCTCTCTCTCTCTCTCTCTCTCTCTCTCTCTCTCTCTCTCTCTCTCTCTCTCATCCGTACATTCCCCATCAATGTAAGGAAAACAAAAGAACAACAATACAGTTTACATATAATCCCCAAGTGCAATACTATTACAAAATAATAAAGGTAATAAAAAACAATTTTATGCTAAGTTCGAAATAGTAGAAGAATGCGCGGGAAAGTAGAGACACACGGGCGCTGGGAGAGGGAAATCCTGGGCTGTCGATGTAGCGTTACCAAGTACTACTTTTACTACCTATTTTCTCTCTTGTCCTTCTTGCGGTTATCTCTTTATGGTCTCGTGTATCAGTTCGGCTCTTATCGCTCCCAAAGTTCACAGTCCATAATATGTCAGGGAAGGGATGAATAACAAGTTAACTGTTCTTATGATGACGATATTGCGTGAACATTGAACAGTGCAAAGTGCAACGCAAATAATGTTACCGTCGCTTTTTCCTAATAATGAATAGTAGTAGTAGTAGTAGTAGTAGTAGTAGTAGTAGTAGTAGTAGTAGTAGTAGTAGTAGTAGTAGTAGTAGCAATAGCAGCAGCAGCTGCCTGATGATGATAATGATACTTGAAGGACATACATATAAAGAACTTTTCGTTAGTGTTATTTATTTATTTATCTGTTTTTGTTTAACAAGTATGGTTTATGCATGGTTGATTTAAAAAAAAAATGTAGATGTTTTCAAAAATTGTTACTTTATAAGGCTGACTTATTATTTTTTTCGTTATTTTTGCGCGCGCGAAAGTTACAGGCGTATATTTTTATCACAATAACTTGTCTTCTTTGTACTGTAAGATAGAATCCCAATAAACCTATAAATTCCCTGTAACTTCTATGCTAATCAACATTATTCAACAAGTGTCTATTAACTAACTCATTATCTATC
>CM035183.1:243440-273020 GCA_020233015.1 Callinectes sapidus | reverse complement strand
CTCTCTCTCTCTCTCTCTCTCTCTCTCTCTCTCTCTCTCTCTCTCTCTCTCTCTCTCTCTCTCTCTCTCACACACACACACATACAGTCATTCAGTTGCCATGACACCGCTCCGCACATCTGAGAAATTGCTCGCTTTTATATTCACCTCTTTTACTTACACCAGTTCGCTATTCAAGCTCAATAAGTATCGTAAGGTACCCGAGCTTGGGAAATCTACGACATGGCGGTGAAAAATTGATAAAGGTCAGGAAGTGAGTAGGCAGCGAGATATGAGGAGGAAGAAGAGAGAAGGAATATTGGCTATCTCAGCAGCTTTTACTGGCGTTGTCTTGGTGTCTTTAATACAAGTAACATAGCAATTATAAGATTCAATTAGTTGTAGCTTAGCCTAGGCGTGACTCAACATATACAAAACCTTTGGAAATACACGTTGATTTATATTAGTAATCTTCTCTACCATTTTGAACAAAGTCGTTAAGGGGAAGAAAGATCATACGTTTGGAAGCGAGGCACGCAAGTCCTCGGTCTCCTCTACACTTGCTGCCTCCAAACCAAGCCTCACCAGACACTGTTGACAGAATATCAGTGACTTGTTTCTGTACAGTTATAAGTCTTTACATTCACTACTGCCCTTAGATGTGCCTTCAGCATCTGTATTTCTCTTTACATTTCACTTCAGCCTCATTGAATTCATCCAGTAGAAAGACGATTTTGCCCTGCAGCAGCTCAAAGCGATGAAGTATGCATAGCCACCTCGTTCTCTTTCTCTCTATCTATACTCCGGTTAAGGACTCTTACGGCTTTAGCTTCCCTTTTCATTCAAGACAGTCAGATCCCATGTCATCAGAGACAGGTTTTAGAATCTCTCGTCTCGTGCGTGAAGGGAATTCCTGCTAGTAAAGGAGATAGACGGACATGATAATATGCAGCTCCGAAGAGATGAAAATGTCATGTCTCCTTTCTCTTCACTGCATCGCTTACTGTTACTCCTTCCATTACAAGTCACGGGGAAAGTGAATGAACCATTTAACAAGACCACTCGCTAAAATAGTCTGGCGTTTTGCAAGAGGTAAATTGTCTTTGTGCCACAAAGGCTGTAGTTGCAGTGACGGCTTTTTATTTATTTTTTTTTTATATACGAATTAACTTGATTCTTTTAACATTATTAACACGAAAAAGTCTTAAAAATCCGGCAATCATCTCTGTAGACTCCGAAAATAGTCGAGGCGCATCCAAGCGTTTCAGAATACAGTCCTATTTCTCTACCTCCACACCACGCGCCACCAAACCAACTGCATTTCCTGCCACAGATCACTCACTGAAAACCCTGCCTCGTCCACTCAATTAATTTTACTACAGGAGCCCTTTTTTCATTTATTTACAAGCCTGTCAGTCTTATTCTTGAAAGCTCTCGTGTCACAAACTTTTACTGAACGCACTGATGAGGTAGAGAGCGGGAAGAATGCTGAGTGGGCATTCCATGCATGGAAATCCAGAGGTTTCAGCACATTTCATAAATGATGATAATGAATAGACATTGAATAGAAAAGAAGTTGCGCTTAATTCGTACATGAAAACTAAGAAATCTTTTAAACCTGTCGCGAAATACTACGTACAGCTTCCTCCATCGAACGTATCAGCCATATTTCTTTAATTCTAAGCAAACAAATTACAGTTTCTTCCAGGAGCTTAGGAAAGAGCTAAAGATCAGTTTCAAGTACGTTATCCTTACACGAGTAGCAGCAAACACGCATGAATACCCTTCCGTAACTATGACAACAATGAATGCGAAAAGGATATGGAGTTGATATATCTTCTATTGCTACGGTCCTCTTTTGTTAACATTGATATCACTGTAATGAACTGTTTGAACTGACGTGGAAAGGAAAAAGAATACGAAGTTAATGTAATATAAATTAGATATATAAGTACGCTTGTTTGTTTGTTTGTTTTCTTGACTATAGTATAACACAGTCTTTTCATGGTTACAGATGATTAAGGAAAGGACTCGGTAGCAGTGAAAGAGTTTGTAGTTTAGTAAGAAGTGAGCATCGTCACAAATGTGCTGGCGGAAGTTCAAGTTGTAAGATGAGTCAGCGTTGAGTGGCATCGTGAACCAATCGGTGTGTGTTGTTATAGCTCGTGTTATCTGTGAAGCAAACCAATGCCTGACCAGGGATTCTCGTTGTAGTAAAAATAAGGCTATTGCAGATTCGAACTTCTAGCATAGTGTTATTTCTTATTCAAGAATTATTATCGTTTAGAATAATAAAGATAGGCGCATTATTCCTTCATACGTAAATTAATAATCAGGAATCACTGTTCCATTGCCTGGAGTGTTTAACAATTTAAACAGTTTATGATTTGTGGTTTGCTCAGTGGTGAGAAGGATCAACCAAGCATTCCTGTCTCAAGAACTCTAGGAGTGTAATCTAAACCAAGGCCGTGATTGAAGGATACACGTGACTCTACGCTCTTCTGGATCAACAATATTCAACTTCATTACGAAGAAAACTGTTTAAACCATAATAAAAGTAATAAAACATGCACATTTCTTACTTTACAAGCACTTCACTCCCTCACAAACATAAATCTTAATTTGCAGCTCTCACTCTCCTGAAATTAGATAGCTTCTATATACTCTATTGTAGGGAAATGTTATTGAATCACACAACCTAGTTAGATCTTTGTCTGTTGGGATTTATGAAGAATAGTAGTTCTCTATGATAACTTACAAACAACTCACATATAAAACTATCAAGGCAAGCATGAGTCTTACAAAGATCTTCATAGTGACAAAGGACTTATTTCAATTAGGTTGCATTTGTCTCCCGAGCCTCATCTTGTTTGGAGAATCAAAAGAACTTATTGGAAATCGGCCACGGTTATTATTCCGTCTTATTCCAATTTTATGGACGTATTCTCGAACAACTTAGTCTATCTAAGAGGAGAAGTTAGACAAGGTTGCATGTCATCTGACCCGCATTTATTAATAATAAAGAGAACTGTCTCGAAATTGACTTGGGATGTAAAATTTCAGCTTGATTGCAGTATCATATATATTCTCGAAAAGTTGCAAGGGGTAAAAACCCTAACAAGTATGTATTCAGATTATAATAAACCACATTGTATGTTACGTCACTTTTATAAACTAATATGTGACAAGTACTAGTGAATGAAATAATGTTATATTGCTTCTTTAATTAACATCAACAAAACTCACATCGCCCTTCCCTCCGTGACTCTATCAGCCCTCGCTACCCAGCAGCAAACCCATGTCGATTTTCATCTCGCTTCTCCTGGAAAACGTATCTAGCGGGATAGAAGGCAATCTGAAAATTGCTAATATTAATGTTGACTTGGAGCAACTTGTGGGGGGGAAGTGGTCCGCGAAACGAGCAACATTCAAGGCAAACAGGAAAGATTCTTGCTCCATACACGGCAACATTCGTACGTCAGACAGACAGACTCCCGGGATAAGAGGAGGAATGTGGAGACGTGGCAACAGCGCGGGGACTGAGACAGGGTGAGGGTTAGGGTGAAGGGTGAGGGGGGACACCTGACCTGTGGCGGACAGGTTCAATGCTCCTCACACAGGGAATGTGGCTCCTTGGAACACCCAGATACCCTAGACGTGTTGAATGAAGTGATGGTGCATGAATAATGATAGGAATGAACACGGTCAAGCTGCTGGTACAAAGTCAATGGGAGATTAAGATTTTACAAGTTCACAAATAGGTATAGGTGGATAGGTGAATACTTATGAGAGAGAGAGAGAGAGAGAGAGAGAGAGAGAGAGAGAGAGAGAGAGAGAGAGAGAGAGAGACTTTTCAGCTTTTATGTTCTAAATAACATCTGAAAGGCTCAAGTTCTGGTTCGAGACTGCGCCGTACATAGTTAAATTCAAGTTTATTTGCTTACTAACACTCAAACCATAACCTGTAAAATATACGGCAATAACCTATAATAAATCATGCAATCGTTTCATATGTAGGGATTTATTAATCTTTCCGGACCAGCAAGAACATAGGAAGGATGCGGGAAGCCAATAAACATTCATGGGGTAATCCATCACACACACACACCTATCTTCAAGCTCCTTGAATGCACCAGAGTCGATTCTATTAAACCCGTCATTACATTCGAGTCAATTTCATGATTTCCCCTGTACAATTTAAAGCGTGTACCTAATACTTGACCTTCTGATTAACACCCTGCACTAAGCAATCACCAATCTGACTTGTCTTTCGGTGCATTTGACAACCATTGACAAACACCTTCCTTTCGTCTTGGTTGATGGAGGGGGGTGAATGTAATCTTAATAATCCTCCCAAATATTAGTTTTTGTTAACAGAGGAGGGTCGTGTGTCTGTCTTCCTAATTCCCAGACAAAGACACAGCTAGCACTACATAAATTGCACGTAACCTACCTTGCTTGTGTATCAGCTTCCTTTGCTCTCAACAGTACGGTGTCAGTGGTTCAGTGACACGTGTTTCTTTCCTGGCTTTGGAATCTTGATCATTGTGTAAAGATTAGCGGTCTACAAACATGATTGTCTTATATTATAGAACGAGTATTGTTTATAATTTTACTCTTACAGTTAAGCTTCAGAAACAATGTCACTTTTTAATTTATTGCCTGTAAAAATAGGTACGGTAGCCTATAACAATTTCTTGCCCCTGCAAATAGCAATACCTTATTCTTGTTTTATAAAAGATTGTATAAACGGCAGAAGAGACAGCTGTTTTTTATTCGACGTCTTTTAGTGTTCTTTATTAATTTACTCATTTTTGCCTAAGAATAAGTAAACGTCATATTTAAAACTCAAATTACCTAGTTATGGTTCTCCACACTAAAACAAGTAAGAACACAAATTCCTCTCCTAGTTATACTATTTTTTCTATTACTTTTTTTCGTTTAGCGCTTAATCAAAACTTTCAAATTACTAAATATCTATACTTTTTTTACTTCAACGAAAAATAATAAGTAAATCCTTAAATAAGTAGATAATAGATATATAAATAAATAGATAGTAACCATACCATTAATTTCGTATGCTTTCATTTTAGGTTGTGTGCCTTTTTGAAGTCGCCCCCACCCCCCATCCCCGTTAGTACTTACTCATAGTTTAACCGGGGCTACAACAAGCCATTATCCTGAGAGGGGGAATCAATCAATTATATTGTAAAAAAAATGTATTTTTTTTACAATATAGATCAATCATGATTAAATAGAAATAAAAATGTATTGTGATGCTGACAGAGCCCAAGAAGGGAAGGATAAGAGGCATGGGATGATTCTAGCTACCAAGGGAATCAATGTCCTTTTGTATTGCCAATCTGTGTATCCTCAAACACCAAGATATCATCACAATTATCTTCACAGGCTTAAGAGATATTCTACTGGGTGTTTATTTGATTATCTTTAATTCTTCTACTGTCAATGTAAAATCTTTGTAAAACTATCACTGCTTCACTGCAATCAGGTGTTCATTATCTTGAATTCTTTGACAATCTATCACTAGGTTCTGGTGTTTAATTCCCTTATATTCTTCTATTGTTAATCCAGAATACTTGTGAAACTACCACTAGTCAGGAGTTTATTTAATCATCTTTTATTCTTTTACTGTCTTTTACTATCACTTGAATCAGGTGTTCACTGGTTTACTTAATCATTTTTTATTCTTCTAGTGTTGATACAGAATTTTTTTTATCTTACTTTATTCATTTATTGTTTTGTTGATGATCCAGCCTTGTAAAACTATCACGTCACACAAAACACCCTGAAGAACACCAGTAACTTCCACTCAAGCCTGATAAAGATTGTC
The DNA here is from genome assembly GCA_020233015.1 of Callinectes sapidus. Taxonomy (NCBI): domain Eukaryota; kingdom Metazoa; phylum Arthropoda; class Malacostraca; order Decapoda; family Portunidae; genus Callinectes; species Callinectes sapidus. Next base: position 267,190 of record CM035183.1, on the reverse strand, counting down.
ATAATGAGATCATGACATTTGAGGGGAGGTGGTGGCGAGTGAGGCAATAACATGATGAGTGTGTCCACCATTACGACTCACACCATCTGCCAGCAGGTGTTGAATGGACTAAACAAACTACATCATCATTGAATCAACTTAGGTATAGCATTGTACCTTCATAATTATTAAATCAAACATGATAATTTATATAAAACATTAAGGTCATGTAAGGTGGTGTGTATCAAACTATCCCTGGCTGATTAATGTAGTTTTTCAAAGGCAGAAAATAACAGAATCATAAAAAGCTACATATTTCAATTTGATTGGGCATGTAAGTTAATAATTCTGTAGCTTTTAAAATACAGAAAATAATTTTCTATCATACACTAACACATATCTTAACTGGGCATCAAAGTTAATAATTCCTACATAACTTACTGGTTATTTTGTACGAGACATTTTATCATTAAGACATTAAACAAAAGTAAGGAATTTCCTTGAACTTTTACATGTATATATGCAAAAAATTACAATGCCCTAATAAAAAATCTTACAAGTTAATTAACATACAAATTTCTGGAAAAAGGTTGTTAAGAATATTTACAAGAGAACTTTAGAAAACTACAGTAAGTGTAACAAATAATAAAATAAAATTTTAGAAAACTTTTAGCATACAAAACACAATTATATACTCATATAATTCACAACCTCTCCAGGACATCACATATTATAAAAACTCAGGTAGGTTATGAGTCTACCATAGTACTGCAAACCACTACTGTACTATACAATCACTTTTCAGCCACACATGAGTGATTGTGGTACCCATGTGTGGCTGGTGGTGACTCATGCAGCAGTGGTAGATTTCTCACCATGCTAACGGTACAGTTTGTGGTTATGTGACTGTAGGAAGAGGTGATGCACCACGACCCTAAGAGAGGCATCAGGAACAGATACTGAAGGTGGCCATGGATGATAATCAAGTAATGTATATGTGTAGTGCTTTGCCTGGGCCACCTTGGTATATAGGATGGAACAAACTATATTCACTTTCACTGTGCTTACCATTTCCCTTATCTTCCTTCAATTTACTAAGAATCTATAAGTTCTTAGAGACTCCATTGCGATTGTCACCAGGACTCAATTGGGGTATAGGCAGACACTGTGGAAGCAAATGAAGAAAGTTACTGGATTTCTGACAGTGATTGAAACATGAATACTAGGAGGGGCTGAGAGAGCTCAGGTTGGGTATACAAAATAAGGTTCTGAATGTTATGCTACACAGGTTTAGAAGTGCAGGAGGGGATGACTGAGCTGATATTAAGCACATAAAGTTCTTCCTGTCTGGTTCTGATATGCTATAGAGGTTCAAAAGGGCAGGGAAGGAACACTAAATGAAATGAGATATGAGATGATGGGAGAAGCTTAGGAGAATAAGATGAGGAAATTGAGATGAGGCTTGTAGTTGTGAATGGTGCATTGAGAAAAAGACCTACAGGATGGCTAGGGTGAGTGATGTGAGATGAGGTCTGCTTCTGAATGGTACAGAGGGAGGCTGAGTATGAGACAAAACATGTGAGGTGAGATGAGGATTACAGGGGGCTTGATTCTAATTGGTGCACTGAGACAAGGACCTATAGTGTGGCCAGGGCAAGGTGTGAGGCAGCGGTTGGGTCCAGCTTAATGATGCGCACGTTAGATTGAGGCAAGTGTCTCTTCAGCACCTTCTCCAGCTCTGGTAGTGGCCAAAGACTCTTCTCTGGGTTCTCAATCATCCCAGAGAACACCTGCAGGAGGGAAGGATAGAAAAGGTGGTGAGTGTCTTTTCATGTACTAGTCATTTATATCTATTTTTATGTAAGAGGGGCACTGGTTTACTTCTCTGGTATCTCCTCATTTTATTTAGGGAAAGCATCAGCAGGAAAATCTTTAATAATAATATCTTCTCTACAACAGAAACTGGTACTCTTTGCCTTTTCTGTCACTTGACCTTCCCAAGACTCTAATACTTTTAGATGATCAACACCCTTAGAGAAGACTACACTGAACAACTCATCATGACACTACACAACCTATCAAGAACTTATCACAATGTTCTCGCTACAGCAGTTAATCAACCTCTGTTTTATGAAGAAAGCACCACAAGCATACCTTGGCTTTGGAGGAACACATCTGGATGCAGTCAATCCCACCAGAGACAAACACATCTGAAGCATGGACGCCCCACACCAGCTCCTCTACGTTACGCACCATGTCCAGCACCACCAGCATGTTGCCGTTCTGACTCTTCACGCTGGCCTGGAGTGTGGAAGGAAGGTGAGTAAGGTGAGGGTGAATGAAGCAAGGATATATGTTACATAATTGTTTTTATTTTATAATTCGTCATTTTTATATAAAGGCTCTGGGTAAGGGGAAAAAAGTCCTACTGTGATGCTAGTTCCAAAAGAAATACCACAACTGGAAGATAAGTGTATTGAAACCTTCCTCTCAAAATCCATAGGAAGAAGGAAACGCAGAGGCAGCAGATAAGGAGTTTACCAGAAAATAGGATGAATGCTGAGAAGAGGATGGTTATTGATAAGATGACAGGATTCTTGAGACACAAAATGTTCTGCAAGTGTGGGCTAAAATGAGACAATATGTAAGGTGAGAGGGACACTTCTATGGCTGACTTGTTCCTTGAGATAACCAAATGAACTGCATTATGTTTTGCCTCCTTGTGGGGATAAAACAAAAGAAATGGTAATAATCCCTCACCTCCTCAGTGCCAACAGGGAGGATGAAGAGGCGCTCCAGTCGTGTCAGCTTCTTCAGGGCCTGTCCTAGCTTTGGCCCAACCACGAAGTTGAAGAGGCAGAGGCGGCGTAAGTTGGTGAGATGAGTCAGACCTTCATATATACAGGAGTCAAATACTGAGCCTCCCTCCTCTAGCCAGAGTGCTTGTAGGTCTGTGTAGCAAAGATTAGGAGTGTATATGAATAATTAGCTTCTGTAAAAATATGGTATTCAAGAAAAAAGCTGAGGAAAAGAAGTTAATATTACACAATATATACCAAGGCTGTCTTCCTCCCCAAAAAGAACGGTAGCAAAGACAAAGGATAAAACTTTCACATTCACACCACTTTCATAGGCCCTTCACTCCCAAAACTTGCCAGTGACCTTCAAACAAAAAAAGTACACTTTCTTACTCTCTCTCTATTGCCATTTTCTTTTCTTTCTCTTTCTTCTTCAATCATTACATATTTACTTTCTTCTTTAATTTAAACCTTTCATTGTTTGCTCCATCTTTCCTTAACTCATCACTCTAAGACATCTTTACTTGTCCTATAGTTAGGTACCTAGAATTGTTAAACTGGGTGGAAATTACAAAATATATCCTTTTCATGCATTCCTTTCTTGTAGATGCTTACAAAGACCTTATGCAGTGTTAGTGATGTTGTTAATTATTGTCTTATGTCACAGTGAAAGAGTTAATCCTTGTTTTTTCCCATTTTTTGACCTCAGAACGTAGCATACTTTCTTATTTCTTCTCTAAATGTCATGAAGTAATCTAGTGAGAGACAATAGGACATGAAGGAGAGAGTGAGGGTGTCTGATACTCACTGGTCATGTTGCCAAGGTTGATCCACGTACTAAGAGAGAAGGTCCGCACTGGTCCCACTTGCAGGGTAGTGAGGTTTGTCCCCAGGTAAGGCCAGGTGTCCCCACTTAGTCCTCGCAGCACCTGGCAGGGAGAAGGAAGGGAAGTTGTTTGAAGAAAATGGCATTCAGAAACTGTTATGTGCAGACCTCAGACCCCATGGCTTCATGTAAGTTTCCTTGTCCTCTTCTGTTCTTAGATAGTGGTATAATTTTCTGTCACTATTAATTCTAATGCTGCTACTACTGCTACTGCTACTGCTGCTGCTGCTGCTGCTGCTGCTGCTGCTGCTGCTGCTGCTGCTGCTGCTGCTGCTACTACTACTACTACTACTATTACTATTATTACTACTACTACTATCACTGCTATGACTAGAACAGCAGCAATTATTAATGTTTTATACTAAGATGCCTTTGGTAATATGCTATCTCATTTGTTATGATGAAAAAATACTACTAGTACTACTACTACAGCCAGAATTACTACTATTATATTATAAGCTATATTTTGTTATACACCACTAGACTTGTTGACTAGACTTGTTGACTACTGCAACAACTGCACTCACCAGGACTCTAAGTTTCTGCAGCTTGATGAAGTTGAAGTTGGTGGTGAGGTAGAATCCTGAGGGTGAGCCAATACGGAGCTCCTCAAGGTTAGGTGCCTCCATCAGGTAGGCCGGGTCAAACCTGCTCCACACACCGTAATAAAATGCTGGTCATGAAGTCTTCTTGTTTGTCATCTTATTTAATTATTTATTTTAATTCATCCACTTTAATCTATGAGATTGGACAGTTTATGAGTTTCTTTCAATAATGTATCAGAGAAAGATAGACAGAAAGAGAAATAGAAAGGAAAAGAAACAGTAAGACAGAAAAAAACAATGAAAGATTAAATTCTAGGGATTATTGAAAAATGGTTTAATTTCTAAAGATAGCAACCCATTTCAACACCAATCAAAGAACATAGAAAAAACAGTAAATTCTACAGACTTCATCAAGAGACAGATCATCAGATTATACTCAACCAGCACCTCAGTGGGCCTCTTTTAACCAGCTTTTATTTTGGCCTTGGCTGGATTCCCTTCTTGCATAAAAAAAGACCCCTTTCACAGTACCTGACACAGCCGGGAGAATGGCGGAGATCCATGGCGTTGATGGAGGTGATATGTTTGCAGGAGGCCAGGAGGAGCTGCAACACTTGACCAGGACAGGAGGGCAGCGTCACCCCTCGTAGGCACCTCACATTGCTTAGTGCTGTGAAGATCTCCTGCCACTCGGCCTCCTCTGCCTCTTGTTTTGCTGGAGTGGTACAAGCTTGTCATTTCTTTGCTTACATATACAATAAATAAAAGAAATGTAAGTTACCCAAATTATCTATGCTTCTAAACTTCTCTGAATTAATTTGATTCTTTCATAATCTCCTCAGTATATACTCATATACATATACACATACACCAAGATTGTCATCTAAAGAAATAAAGGTAGCCAGCTCTCACAATGACACTCATTCACAGATCATGTCCCTTGACAGAGGAAAGAAAGTCTCAAAGTGGTTAGTGAATGGAGAAAGATGTGGGTAGCAGTTAAAGGATTAAATTAACCTCATCTAGCAATCAAAGCATGTGAAACACTTCACCAGGATACTATTACACTAATCACCACAAATAAACTCTAACTGTCTTTCCTTACATACATTAATTAAGTGAAAATTCATTCATAATTTCTTACTTGGTGGAATTTCGTTGGCACTATCACCTCTTGATGTCCCTCTGGTTCCTTCCTCTTCTTCAGTACACTCCATATACAGGTCCACATTGTCTTGGCTTTCCTGTGTATCATCCGTACTTCTCTTGCGCTTCACTCCTTTTCTCTTATCCTCTTCTGCCTTCTCTTCATCCTTATTGTCCTTCCTGTGGCCATTTCTGTCCTTCTCATCAACAATGGACCTGCTGCTATTGTCTGCTTTTCTATCCTGGGTTTGTGAGGACTCCTTATTGAAATCTGACTCTCTCCTTGCTTCCTCACTATCAGTTTTCTTCTCATTCCTTTCCTCCATGTGTGAGCTGCTTCTTCTGTCCTTGGAGGGTCTGATGATGGCTTGAAAACTTGTACTGCTGTGCTCCTTCTGACTTGTTACATTCTGTTAAAAGGTTCACATTTTGCTTTCTCTTAATCACTGGATGCATCATACTTTACTGGTACTTAAAAATGTTCTGGTTAATGATTGGAAACATTCATCATTATGGCTTTTGAGTCAGTACAGTGTTAAAAGGTTCACATTTTTACTTTGTTTCTTTATAATTTCTAAATTTCTTTTGTCTCAACATTGGTTTAAAGGAAGTGGCACTAATCAAAGACAAGCCGAACTTAAATACAAAACATTCTGAAAAGGAGGATGAAACAAACCTCATTCAAGAAATTAAAGCACAATTACAACTAGACACTGGCACGCAAACAGAAAGAAGGACCATTACTCCATCACTTCATATAATTCTAATCAACAAATTAACAGACGGCCACACAACACATGCATGATCCACAAAATAAAATAAAATAAATAAATAAATAAATAAAAAACAACATAAAGAGCCTCCCTTCCTCACCTTCCTTAGCCTCATCTTCCTCAGGTCAATGTTCTTGGTGTTCCTCTGCTCCAGGAAGCGGGCAAACTCAGTCCAGTCCTTGACACACACATTCCTCAGCCTCACGGTCTCCCACTGGTGATGAGGAAGAGAGCAGTCAGTGAGTGTCATTAAGCAGTAAGTGTCTTGCTTTCTATGGTGAGTGAGACGGTATCAAATGAGAGCAATAGATCATACAAGCTGTTCTTAGATCATTCAAGACACAAGGTTAAGGTTTTAGGTACACATATGGTGACTAAGAATCATGAATGTCCATATATTTTGCCTTAGTTGAAAAAAAACTTCACTTCATAAATCTACCTTCTTCTTCTCCCATTCCACCATACCACCTTCCTGTCCCTCTACCTCTCATCATGCTTCTCATATCTCATTCATTCCCCATCTCTTTTTCTCTCAATCTGCACATTCAGAACAGTATAACACACACACATATGACACATGTATTTTGTAGCTTTGGACACAGGAAAGGTAGTAATGGGAGCACAGCATGGCCTTGGGTTTTTGGATTAGTTATTGGAGAGGGAGGGAAAGACAAAAACTGTTCTGCCATTGCAATTTCCAAAGTAATGACAAATACCACGAGTTTTAGTCTTTACTTGCAAGGAATCTAAACTGAGAGAGAGAGAGAGAGAGAGAGAGAGAGAGAGAGAGAGAGACAACTAATTTATCTAACTTCAAATGCCTCAGTAGTTGAGCTAAATGATACTGATACATAAGCAAGTCACTGACCAGGGTGGAACTGAAGGCCAAGTCCCTCCATAGCAGACACACTTGAGACGCCACCAGCAGGTCCTTCACTGACAGGAACTTGAAGATGTGACGCAACAACAGGTACCTCTGACTCAACTCTCCCAGGAATGTGTTGTCCCACTGACTCATTGCCTGCAAGGGACATGTTTGGGTTAAGTCAACTCCTGTGTTCTTTATAAAGGTGTGAATCAGTCATTGTGGTGTGCATCAGTCTGTGTGGTGTGCATCAGTCTGTGTGGTGTCTGGATGTGAATCAGTCATGTGTTCTCTAGATGCCACTCTGATGTCTTGGCAAAGAGCAGTGCCTGAGACAAAGTTCCTCACATACATACACTTCTTCATTATAACACACACACACACACGCACACACACACACTCCATTAGGTAAAAATAAGGCATCTACTGTCTAACCCTCCATATAGGGAGAAACCAGATCCTCACATAGTACTTAGTCTTTTTCAGTGGACAATGGCAATATCATAGTTAAGTGTTGACTTAGACTTAGACTGTAAAGCATTAACTAGAATGAGACATTCTGTGATGCGTTTCCTATTCAACAATTTTCAAGACAAAAGATCTCAGTTGCTTCTAAAATATAAATCTACAAAACCAAGTTCCTAATTTTACCTTGAATGGAAGTGAATATCAAAGATTACTCGTTTGAGGACAATGCTATCAGGAGACCTCCAGGAAATGGTGACAGTTTGACACCTCACCTTGTAGTACAGCTTGTAGTGTTTTCCCATCGGCCTTTCTGGCTTCTGATGGAGGGCGTCCTGTGGAGGCATGTTTACTGGTATTTGAGACTGCTGGAGCTGCTGCTGCTGTATTACAAATGGAGAGGTAATCTGAAGCTGCTGTTGTTGTTGTTGTTGCTGCTGCTGCTGCTGCTGTACTGGAAGCCTTGGCAGGATGATGGGTGACATCCCCTTAGGCATCCGTAAAGCACCACCACTGGCCCCCCCAGGCATGGACATGAGCTCCCCACCTGGTGTGGCAGACCCACCCTGCACCAACAGGAAGCAGGCTGGCCCCGCCCCCTGCTGCTGGATCTGCACCAGCTGGCTCCTAACAGAGGCAGCATTGGAAGGAAGCCCACCGACCTGAGGCATGCCCTTCAATACTGTGGAGAACACACAAGAGAAAGGTCACTTAAATAATTTAGTAGGTTAATGTAATGTTCTTTGACACTCATCTCTTATTAGTTATTGAATTTATTAAGCTACATGTGGAATCAATAATTTAATAACTGTGGGAGGTAAAGAAAAAGGAACTAAGTCAAAAGATGGGAGGATTGAAAAGAAAAATTACATGATTAGACAGATAGACAGACAGACAGACAGACAGACAGGATGGCAGGTAAGCAAGTAGACAGATCAATAGACAGATAGTAAGGTGGAGAGACAAACAGCTAGACATAAAGCTGGAAGAGTAATCACTAAGACAAGATGCAAGCCATGGAAGTAACACACATTACACCCTTGCAGTGACTCACCCTCTCCTGGCCCAGCTGGTTGTGGTGTGTCACTGGCCATGTCCTGCCGTGAGTCACTACCATCAGTTCTCCATGGACCCAGGCTGAAAAACACTCCCTTATTATCCTCCATACAAACACAAACACACACACACACACACACACACACACACTACAATAATTAAATCAGCTCTTCAATCAGTTCTTTTATTATCATTCATTGCAAGGATAAATACATTAGCACGTCACATAATTTCCTTACTACTATCCATGAAATCTCTTGATAAAAAGAATATACAAGCACTTCCAATTATTTTTCTTATTACCATCCATATAAAAAATCTTGCTGGAATTAATATATTAGCATTGTTTATTCATCACCATCCATTCATTTTCCCTGTGATGAATAGACTTGTCTTTATAGGAGCATACCAATATTTCCCTTATAACCATCTGTAATCTTGCTGAAACCTGGAATAATCTAATGGAAGAGATAAAACCAGCAACAAGTGTGCACAATTAGATGAGTATAGAAACAGAGACAATACCAAAGGAGATTAACCCAAGCCCTGTAAATCTCAACTAGGGTAAATACGATGACTACATTATCATCTTTCTAACCTGTGTGAGGGAGACAATGAGGAAGGAGGTGTGGGTGGAGAGTCAGGCCTTAGACAAACCTTCGTGTAATCCTCCACCCAAACCTTCCCTGAGTAGTCATCCTCTTCGTCTGACTCGGAGGAGGATGAGGAGGAGGAGTAGATTGGGTCGTTTGCTAGTGGTTCATATGGCTCAGAGGGGATCCACTTGTTAGATCCTACATTCTCCTTGTTCTCCCAGTAACAGTTCTGTGGTGACGAGGATTATCTCAGGCCCTGTAAATCTCAACTAGGTAAACAGAACTAGGTAAACAAACAAACACACACACACACACACACACATGCCAGGCTAATCTTCTCTGTATCGTTCCAATTTTAGTATATGTACCGCTGAAGCAAGTACACACACACACACACACACATGAACAATCACGCACACACATGCAACAATGAACAGCAGTCTCACCGGACAAAGGAACTTAGCAGCGCCGGCCTGGATGATGGAGACAGTTGGGGGTGGCATACAGGTACACTCGGGGTGAAAGAGACACAGACACTTGAGGCACTGAAGGCATGGCACTGACCCGCCACCCAAGGGACAGTTACCGGTGCAGTGGAAGGTGCGTTGACGGGCACCTCCTGTTAACCTGGTGATGGTGAGAGTGATGATAGTTGATATAATAATAATAATAATAATAATAATAATAATAATAAAATAATAAATAAATAAATAAATAATAATAATAATAATAAAGACAATGAGTATGTAGATTTGTATGTATGTCTGCTAAATTGGTGACAACAACAGAAGTGAACAAGAAAAACAATAGACACATTCATATGAATAAAGACAAAGGTGATTGTGACAGATACAAAAGATTAAAACAACAATAATAAGAATAGAATCACATGTAAAAAAAAGACTTTATACATACATACAAATAAAAGGAACAAGAAGATAACAAATAATAACAAGAAGCAGAATTACAACAATACATAAATTAATCGAAATACATCTTTCTGCACTAAAAAGATGTTCCTTAACCTATTCTATTAACCTCTATCATCCACTGGTCTATTCCCATCAAACCTGGGCTAAACACATCCCAATCTCTACCACTGCCACACATACAGAGATAGATAGACAGACTTATTCATCTATTATCTGTAAATACATAAATTGAAACTACACTCTATGAAAAATTAATACTCTATGAAAAATAAATACCATGGCCACACATACAGAGATTAACAGATTTATTCATCTACTACCTGCAAGGACATAAATGGAACAAACACTCTATGAAAAATAAAAGCAAAATTCCACCATACATAAAAATAAATGGAACCAACACTCAATGAAAAAACAAATATTCAAGTATACATAAAAAACAAATGGAACAAACACTCTATAAAAAAATAAAAGAAAAAATTCCAGTGTGCATAATAAAAGTGATCATTCTGAGTGTCACGTCCTCACTCACATTGGGGTCAGGATCTTGGGAGGGCAGGGTGGCAGGGTGGCGAGGTGTGCTGTGGTGACTATTGGGTCCTTTGTCTTCCTGGTCTGCTTGGGTTTGAGTGTTGGTGCGGGGAGTATAGGCCGCTGCTGCACAATGTTCATCACTGCGACATAAAATGAAACTATTGACATATCCTTCCTATCTATCCCTCTTCACTTCCTCTGCTACTGCCTATCTATCACACTATCTCTGTCTACTGTTACAATCAATCTATCACTTATCAATATCTACCACTACAATCTATCTTTCATTACTAGCACTATCATTATTTCCATTTCTTTTTTTCTTCTGCTGCCATCTATGATTATTGCTTCCTTCCTGTTAGTGTGTATCATATTTTCCTTCTAATATTGTTAATGGAAAGCACACAGGCACTAAATCTTACCGTGAATTGGTGGGTGGGGCTTGAGGTGCCACATACCTGAGGTGACTGGGAGTGCCGGCAGGATGGCAGGTGGTGGTGGCGGTGGCGGAGGCGCAGGCCGGAGTGGAGGCTGACTTGCACCACCTCGGCCTGCGCTCTTCTTCATCAATATTGGAACCTGCAGAGACAAGGAGGAGGGTAAACAAACAGGACAAGTGTGGACAAACTGAATCTTAGGCCAATATTCTGAAATGCTTAGATCACCCACCATCACTTCTTTTCAAAGGCGCTAGTACTTTCTTTTTATACATAGGAGGCAGCCTAGGGCAACAAAAATAAAACAAAAAAGCCCACGGATGTGCCAGTTCCTGGGAAAGTTTGAGATCAAAAGCCGAAAGAATGGGATAAGTGTCTTGATACCTCCCTCTTGAAAGAGTTCAGTACAATGGGCCGTATGCAAGAACGCTCGTCGTATCCCGACCATGGTAACCCGGTATTCAAGAATTGGCAACTTCCTGGTCGCTCTCTCCCTCGCTGCATCAGTCCAAAACATTTACACAAAATTGAGCAGTAGCACACACACCACACATCCCAAAACACACTACCTAGTCGTGGTCTGCATTGCTGGCTAGGCCAACGATGGTGTAGGGTCCGGATTTAAAGCATTTGGTGTGAGCAATCTGAGATCTAGAGAAAAAGGCATTACTGAGGTCGTTAGGGAGGTTGGCGGTTTTTATCCGGTACCTTAATGTCCCCCGGTCAGGGGGGCGAGGGACAGCCATCCTTGTACCATAGGGCAAGGAAGGCCCTGTGGTGCTCAGGCACGTAATGAATACACTCACTCTTGTATATCAAACAAATTCTATTGAGCAAAAAAGATGTAAAAACCTAAGAGGTTATGGAAGGCCCTCTTGAAAGCTAAATGTTGCCTATACCTGGCCCCGCTATTGAGGCTGGACCCGCACCATCACGGGCTTCCTCAAAGCACTGGACCGGACCGGACCAGACCAGATCGGACCGGACCGGAACAGACCGGACCAGAACGGACTGGACCGGACTGGACCGGACCAGACCGGACTGGACCGGACCAGATCGGACCGGACCGGAACAGACCGGACCAGAACGGACTGGACCGGACTGGACCGGACCAGACCGGAACGGACCGGACCGGACTGGACCGAATCGCAGGCTGCCCCTGCTTCAGGAGTTCTGGGGGCTGCCTATCACTCCACCGCCGTTCCTGAGTAGGATTGTACCTACAAAGCTCGGCCTACCACTCTTGCGAGTTAAAAGAGAATTCAATAGACACATCAATTTCGCGGTAATCTTGAGAGCAGTGTTGTGAGACTCCGGCGTACCAACCGCGCTCATTGTCCTTAACTCGCATATGTTGGAGAACCTGCCCGCCTTCTCCACGGTGGAGCGGTTCTTGAATACCTCACCGTCGGAATGTCCACGGTCGGAAAAACCACGCCGTGGTGCACCTTCCACGATTCTTGCATACGGGCCATAGACAGATGGAAACACTGGAGCAGGGTTCCAGAGTTTACCAGAGAAAGGGATGAAAGACTGAGAATATTGGTTAACTCTTGCATTAGAGAGGTGGACAGAATAAGGGTGAGAGGAAGAGGCAAGTCTTGTGCAGTGAAGCCGCAGGAGCAGGGGAGGCACTCATGTTTTCAAGGGTATTTTTATGGTTCTGGTGATGGATTGGCAAGATTTCTAGTTTATTAGAAAGGAGAAATAGTATTTGAAATCCAGCTAGTTGTCTATGTGGCCTTGGAAAATTGTTGTAGTGAGGAAAAGCGTTTCTGAACAAGAGCATTCGCCTACAACAGATCTACATAGTTTTTATCAAATATACAACTGGTAGTAAGTAAACAGAAAACAATAACATAAAAATGAACAGTAAATATACCACATATACTAAGACAAAACAAAAAATCAATGAATGTGGTACAGAAATAGATTTATATTCTTTCATCTTACAACTATGCATTCAAATTACCTAGAGAGAGAGAGAGAGAGAGAGAGAGAGAGAGAGAGAGAGAGAGAGAGAGAGAGAGAGAGAGAGAGAGAGAGAACAAAAAAGCAATATTCACGACAGGCGTGGTCCTTATGCGTGCTCGTTTCTGCTGCGCCTCTTCGGGATTCTTACGAGGCCGTCCCCTTCCTCTCTTCTTGGGCACCGGCATGTCACACAACAACATGACAGGCGGCTTGGCATTGGTGGTGCTCGTGCACGTGGCACTCGCTGATGTCACCACAGCAGGACTTGAGGTGGTGACTGGTGTACTTGTGACCACTGGTGGGCCAGGGACGGGTGGTGCTGAGAGTGGGGGAGGTGCTGATGGTGCTCTTGTGGTGTGTGGTGACTTGACTGGTGAAGTCTTGGTGATGGAGGTGATGGTGACAACTGGTGAAGCCTTCGGTGTGCTGATCTGTGAGGATGTCGAGGATTTTGGTGTTGATGAGGGTGAGGAGCTGGGTGTGCCTTGGCCTGGCTTGCGGCGAGGAGGTCCTGCCTGTCAGTATTAAAGCGTGTTAGCTCTCTTCTTTGTTACTCACCTCTTCATTGCTACTTGATACACCTTTCCCTAATTGTCCATCACTCTGAGACACCTTTCTACAGCCACATCCAATCTTAAAATAGGTTAAAACTGCAAATTTCTTTGCTAACTTTCTTGCAGATTAAGACTTCACACATTGGTTTTGGTGATGTTAATTGTTTTGTGCTGCAGTCAAAGAGTTAATGGATAATAAATAAAGAGAAAGACAGGAACAGACACAATCCCATTACCTCAAGAACACTTCCTGGCTATAAACGTTGGGAATGTGTTCAGTTTTGCTTCTTCTTACCAACTTTTAATGAATTAGAGATAAAGGAAAGAGAAATGACACAAGATTATCACCCACAACACAGCATCCCAGCACCACACTACTTTCCTGCCTGTAAATACCATGCTAAAGTTAACTCCCTTCCTCACCATCAAATTAACGAAAAACAATACTTCACCACCTAAACGTCACTCAATACACCATCACCACCACCACCACCAGCAAAACACAGGGAAGCAACACTCATCAAGTACTCACAGCACCACCAACAGAGAGAGCAAAGAAAGAAAAACACACAGTAACATCAACACCACTTCACCACCTTGACTTTACCCAACCACCTTTACACCACCACCACCACCAGCAAAACACAGGGAAGCAACACTTGTCAAATACTCACAGCACCACTGACATTCTTATTAGAGGCATGTCGGATCTGCTCATACTCCTCAGACACTCCCAGGGGCTCCTTCATCCACGTAAAGTTCTTGAGAGTGAGGTCCTTGATACCAGCTCGAAGCACTGCAAGAGGGGAGGATGTCTGATGCTTTACTGAAGGTGGGATTGCAACGAGAGATGCTATGGCTAAGGTTTATATTCTCCAGCAGTTCTCTACTTCATCTCCACTATTTCAGCCTTTATTTAAATGTATACAAGTTTTTTTAAGGTGTTTTTATAGTTCTAGAGGCAGAGCGATAAGATTTCTATGTTACAAACTGAAGAAAAATGTGCTAATCATCTTTGTGTCCTTGGAAAATAATCATGGTGGGAGCAGAGACATTTATAAAAAAAATAGTCACATTGCAACACATCAAAAAACAAGAGAAAAAAACAAGACTACTTATGAAGAAAAAGTATATAAAAACTAGACTTATGACAGAAATAATCCTATAAAATCATGACACCAACAACAAAAGCTTGACATCTTCAATAAAAACTTTAAATACAGACTTAAATATCAAACTAAAAAAGAACCGAGCACTACACCAGTCCAATACTCACAATAATCCTCTATTTCAACACGGGAGCGTAGTTTCTTGTCTGAAGGGGAGTAGTAATAGATGTCCGCCCTGGCCCCTCCTGCCTTGCTTGGGTTTTGTGTGGCTCGGAAGACAATCTCTCGCCGCCAGCCTGTCACGGGACACACACTAGTACAGTGCCTCTCAAAACCATTTTAACTCCTTCCAGACCATGATGTATTTTCATATTCATTCTGCTTACTATTAAGTGATTTTCTACAGCTTCAGAATCTCATGTGGGGATGAAATTAGTAGAGACTCTGGCCATTAATCTTCTGACCTCCATAGACCTTTCCTAATGTCATTAAAAAGTTAGTTTCTGGCCACTACAATGCTGAGAAGAGAGGTGAATAAAAAACTTGTTTCTGGCCAGTACAATGTTGAGAAGAGAAGTGAATTAATTTCTGGCCAGTTCAGTGTTAAGATGTAGTTATAGTATGGAAAAAAAGTCTCAAGAGTACTTAGTAATAAAGAGAGGACATGCACAATACACTGTAAGGGGACTGGCAAATTAGTTGGCTTCTTATTTTCATTGTTTTCCTTTGCCATTGGCCAGCTTCCCCCTCTTACATAAAAAAAAGTTAGATTAGGTTAACATTTCAAAGTGGTTACCTTGTTTGAAAGCCTCCAGGTAGTTGGCAAGGTCAGCAGGTGTAGGGATGTGGGCCTTCTTGGAGCGAGGGGTTAGACGGACCACCTGGGCATCACTTGGAGACTCGGCTCGTGGGCTGCAGCTCGACACTGTGGGAGGGAGAGGTGTTGCTGTGAACCCCCTCATATCTATCTACTCTCTCCTGGCTTTCCTGTTTCATTTCTTTTAGCATGTGGTGGATTTTTTATTCATTTGTTTAGACTCTTGTAGTTCTCCTGCTATTTCTAATTTTATATAACAAACTATACTCTTTCTTGGTCCTGGTTTCTTTTCTTTCTTTCTTTCTTTTTGCAGAAGGTACATCATTCATATAACAAACTAAATAAACTCTTATAGTTCTCCTGCCATTTTTTTTGGGGGGGAGGTAAACAAAACTGTACTCTTAGTCCTGCTTTCTTTCTTTCCTTTTTCTTTTTTTTAAGGTAAATCATTCATAAAACAAAGTAAAGTATTCTAGTCATTCTACCATTTCTTTTTTTTGGGGAGGAGGAGGTAAACCTTTCGAATAACAAACTATACTCTCCTATTAATATTTTTCTTTTAGGGGGAAGATAGGTTTGGGATTCAGCATAAGCCTTTTCTTTAAACTTTGTGACTCTAACACTGGAAAGGAGAAGAAAGCTGAAGCAAAAGTGGGAGAAGATGACAAGAAAGACATGGAGGTGAAAGAAAGTGTGGAGTAAAACAAAGACATGGTAGAAATGGAGGAGGAAGTCTGATACACTCTGGGGAAAGTCACATTAATACTCAGCAGCACTCACACAGCAAAGTAAACAAAAGAAAAGCTAAAGAAAAACTCATGTCACTACCGCTCAGCCCTAACACAGCAAACTAAACAATGAAAGAAGCACTGGAGAGTAGCACTCACCACCAACACAAAATGACATCATTTCTTGTTCCATAGTTACCTACTCTTTTTCATGCATTCCTTTCTTACAGTTGCTAATAAAGACCTCATGCATTGCTACTGCTGCTAATTGTCTCGTATCACAGTGAAAGAGTTTATGGGATTAATCTATAAACGCATACTTAAGCCACAAGAATTCAATATCGGTAGTTTCTCTGTATAAAAGATGCAAGACAGAAACAAGTGAGCAATGAGCACCTTTGCTGAAGAGGTCGGTGCTGCTGGCCCTGGAGCTGCTGTGCTGAGAGAGACAGTCCCGCTGGTCTTCAGGGTCTACAGAATCGGTCTCGCTGGTCATTGCTGACCGCCTGCCACGTTCACCACCGCCATCACCACCATCACCGCCGCCGCCGCCGCCGCCGCCGCCGCCACCACCACCACCACCCCCACCACCACCACCACCACCGCCGCTGCCATCTCTCAGTTTCGTTGGGTCTGGGAAAGTTAATTATATTTCATCTTTTACTGATGTGGAAGCTCCTGTTATGTCCCTTCCATAACTATCTGATTTGCAATTCTTATTCTTCCTTCTTTGACTTGTTTTCTTGTCCCTCCTGGCATTCTCATTCCTCTTTCTTTTTTCGTTCCTCTTGTATGAAGCAGGTGTTTCAATGTTTAAATTTCTTACGCCCTTTTCATCATTGTCACACCTGTATTCTCTATCCCTAATTCAACGACTCAAGTTTGCATTATGCATTATTAACCCTCTTTCTCTAGTTTGTATTTTCTTCCCTTCTTCTAAGACCGTCTAAGTTTATATTCTTACCTATTTTTCCTTTCTTTCTCTAGTTTAACTTATTCAAACCCATCTCAGAAACTAACCTTACATAAATCACATGAAACATTACACTTGAGAGAGAAAGACACACAGAGAAACACCAAGATGGAAGGAGTAGAAGAAAAAGGAGTAGCAAAAATTCCAACATACTCTCACTGTCCTCCTCTGAATCCATGTAGACATCCTCCACTCTGAGGGGCACCTTCATCCCCTTGGCTGCTGCTGCCTTGATGATGTCCTCAGCCTTCTGCAAGGACCAAGAGAAACAGTGTGTCAGGGATGCTGGTGCTGAAGAAAAAGATAGAAGAAATAAGAAAAATAAGAAAAGGATCAGGAAAAGAAAAGAAGAAGGAGAAAGGGGAATTCAATTTAATTTCATGAATCTGTAAGAAAGAACAAGAAAAGGAGAAAGAAGAAGAAGAAGAAGAAGAAGAAGAAGAAGAAGAAGAAGAAGAAGAAGAAGAAGAAGAAGAAGAAGAAGAAGAAAGGAAGGAAAGAAAGAAAGAAAAAAAGAAAGAAAGAAAGAAAAAGCTTAGGAAAAAAAAAAGGAGGAGGAAGAAAACAACAAGAATAAAGAACACAAACAAAAATAAAAACAAAACAAAAAAACAGCAAAAGAAGAAAAAAAGAAAAACAGAAAAAAAGGAAAAATCCTAAAGAAAGTAAAATTATCAACACAAAGAAATAGAAAATCAATAAAACAAAAAATAAGCAAAAAATGAAGACAAAGAGAGAGAGAGAGAGAGAGAGAGAGAGAGAGAGAGAGAGAGAGAGAGAGAGAGAGAGAGAGAGAGAGAGAGAGAGAGAGAGAGAGAGAGAGAGAGTGTAAAAAGTCCTACCATTGAATCCATTGAGCCTTCAGAATCAGAGTCAGAGTCTAGCATGGTGGAAGTAAGTGGTGCTGGTGATGACGGTGACCTCTTACCCTCCTCCTTCACCAATACAACGTCATCCTCTTCATCCACACCTTTTTCATCCACCACCTTCACTTCATCATCTTTTTCAGTGTTGAGTGGAGTTACTTGCTGGCCTTGGTTTCCATCATCACTATCTTCCTTTTTCACATTTACTTCTGTCATCTTCTCATCCTCCTTTTCTGTTGTGGTTTCTGTGTCTTGATGGGGTTCTTTAGCAGTCTCTTCCTCCTCCTCCTTCTCCTCCTCTTCCTCCTCCATTTTAATTTCCTTTTCTGATTCCTGTTTATCAGTGTCTATTCTATCCTTTGCTTCTTTTCCTACATCCTCCTCCTCTTCTTCTTCCTCAACTTCCATCGGTTCCTCTTCTTTTTTGTCCTCATTCCTCTTCAGTTCTTTCTCTGTTTCTGGTTCCTGTGGCTTATTTGTTTCCACTTCCATGGTTCCAGTGTCACTTTCATCACTTTCCTTCTGCGTCACTGCCACCTCTGGTTTCCCACTGTCTTCATCTTCATCTTCTTTCACTGCTACTTCCATTGGCTCACCCTTACTCTTGTCTGGTGATTTGGGATTTGAACTTTTGATACTGTCTGTAGTGTCACCTTTTGTACTTTCTGTGTCTTCAGTTTCAAGGTCTTCTAAAGGTTTTCCATCTTTACTTTCCTCTGGTTCTGAATGTACACTTTCGCCATCAATTTTCATAGTGGTGTCATCATCCTCTTCTTCTTCCCGCTCCTCTTCCTTTTTCTCTTCAGCACTCAAGGTCTTGGTTGGTTTCTCCTCAGGTTCGCTTCTCTCTTCAATCTTCTCATGAACTGGTGTGCTTTGGCCGCTACTCTCCCGACTCTTGCTGTCTTCTTTTTCAGGGACTTCCTCCATTTTATCCTTTTCATCAACCAGTATTTTGTCTTTCTTACTGGTTTCTGTTTTTTCCATTTCATCTTCATCCTTTTCATGAAGATCCAGACTTTTCTTTTCCTCTTTTACTTCAGGCTTTTCCTTCTCATCTGATCTGCTTCCTCTCTCCTCGTCCTTGTTCTCAGCTCGGAACGGTGACTTGGAGGAGGCTGTCTCTTGTCTGATGGCAAACTCCCCTTTCTTCCCAGTGGTGATCTTGATACTGAGTGGCATTGCTGGGCTATACACAACATGACTGCCTCCATCCTCACTCAGCACTGCCCCTTCGTACTCAACACTGGAGCCACTGCGATCCTGGTCATCATCACTCTCGTCGTCATCGTCATCACTATTGCTACTGTCGTCTTCCTCATCCTCACTCCCATCCTGGTTCTCTGGGCTCGAGTGGCTAATGTTTACATCATCATCATTTCCCCTCAATGTTGCATCTTCATTCCCTTTCTCCTCCCTGCTTGAGAAAACAAGGCCCTTCTCCCCTGACCCGTCCTCTGAGTCTTCACTGTCCTCACTCGATGACTGGGCATGTGGGCTGCTGACTGTGGCCTTTCCCTCCTTACTTTCCTCTGGCTTCGGACTGAGAGATTCAACATCACTGTCCGAGTTTGAGGAGAGACTTTGTGGCTGTTCAGGGGGTGCAGGAGCTGGCTCAGGCTGGGTCTCAGTGACAGGCTTAGCAGTGGTGGTGGTGGTGGTGGTGGCGCTGGTGGTGATGCCACGGTAGGTCATAGGTGAACATGAGTCCTCTTCACTGTCATCATCTGAATCAAAGATGCTGGGGATACGAGTGACTGGCCGCCCCTCCCCAGACATGGCTGTGGTGCCTCCTGCTGGGGAAGAGACACAGCTTTGTTAGGTTAGGTTTGGTTATATACGGAAAAGGGAAGAGGACTGAGGGGAAGACAGAAAATGGAATGGAAGGATATAACTTTTGTACAACTGCAAAGGATAAGTCACAGAGAAAGATGCAAGGTAAGAAAACAATTGGAAGAGATCTGTACATGATGTCAACTCTCAGGAGACCAGTTTAGTTGAGGTAAGATTTGAACATCTACTGAAGGTTGTACATAAGCTGCAAATAATTCAAGAGTAACTATTACTATATATGTATCATCACTACTTCACTTTGCATTCATTTTTTTTTTTTTTTTTAATGTAGAAGGGAGGTGCTAAGGTCAACAAAAATAAAACAAAAACGATACATACTTAAGAATCTCTGTTAATATGGGCCCAGGCTTTCCTCTGGCCTAAGATCAGCGTACCTTGGTGTGTGGATGCCAGCTCTTGCATCAACACCTTTAGTAATTGGTTTGACAGCTTTGAGAGAGATGCACAGAAAAGAAGCATCACAATCAGCACACAGTTACCCAGTGTCTTTAGAATCAACAGGATAAGTAATGAAAGGAATCCAGTCCTTCTGTCCACATTATGCTTTGTCTGCATCATGGATTCCTCTTCCCTAAATATTAGTTTGCACACAACAGTAAAACCACACAATGTCAATGTGTTATACTTTAAACACTAAGGCTCATATTCTGAAACACATCTGTGCTTCACCTACACAATTTCAAAAGGCTACAAAATAAAATTACATGATATTTTTAAGGTGTTTTAAGGTTCTGGAGGCAGATGGACAAGATTTCTACTTCACTGACTGGAGAAACTCTTGTAAACCCTGCTGATCATCTCTGTGATCTTTGAAAATAGTTGTGGAGAGAGAGCAAAGCATTTCTGAATATGGACCTAAATGTCTAACTGTTAAGCATTCATATTTCTCCTCACTATATCGTCACCTTTACTAGTTGAGCTGTTGACAATCATGAATGTAATCTTTAGGAGACTTTTAAACTATGAGTTAAAGTCAATTTCTTTCCTATTAATCTATTTTTTCTTTCTAAAATTGTATTACCGCACATTCCTTTTTTCTTTTGCTAATGTATAGATACCTATAAATTTCTCTTCACAGTCACACTCTTATATCACTTTTCTGTCAATGTATACTTCACTCTATAGATACACTCTTAGGCTCCTTTTCTCCGCTGCCAATGTGTTTCCTCTCTATAGTCACTCTTAAGCTCCTCTCCTCATGATCTTTCATCTACCAAAATTGATACAAGAAATATATCACCACTTCAAAGAAAACAGCATCAAGTAGAGTCTGTGTAATACAATCTCCTTTTCTACTCGACAACACAGTATTTCCCAAAGTTTATACTACAATTTTTCTTCACTTTCTTAAACTTAGCAATATCAAATAAAGTTCACTGGACATGATTTCATTGTAAACTTATCTAATGCATCATTTTCAAACTCATCCAACTCAATTAGGTATTTTTAAATTTTACACCAGCCTCAAGTTGGTTTTTCATACCCTTCCCATCTATTAAAGCTTTTCTTACTGAGTAATTTGAATCCCATATACAGCCCCCACATATAATTCATAGTGGCGCCAGCGATTTTGGAAGATTTACCCAATTTGCGGGACAAGATTGGCTACCCGATCACACCAGTGCATCTGCTGTCTTCAAGGGTAACTGACCATTGGTCTGTGTGAATTCGTTTGTATGTGCATGTGTCAATATTCTGCATAGGCACCCAAATTGATCATGGTGATTGGTTCTTTGGTTTGTCCGAGGGCCAATAAAAAAAATACATAATTAATTCTGCCAATCGCAGTCTCTTGAGGACATACAGGAGGCCTTATTTGAAATATTCAGATCAGTCTTGGAAGGTGTCTGGACCGTGAGAGGTGCGTCGTGCATTACACGTTAATTTCCAATAAGGTAATAACTTTTGGCTAATACATAGAGCCCTCAGGGTTCAGTTAGGGCCGGTAAAGTTCAGTTAGAGCCTGCAAAGTTCAGTTGGAGCACTCCAGGTCTAGGTTTGACCCCCGCCAGGTTACGTTTAATTAGTGTAATGTTTTAGCTTAGAGCGCTGCTGGCCACAGATGGTAGTTTCATCGTAAAGGTGAGGTTATTTACTTCATTTTGAATGGTTGTATGGCATGATTAACTACTTCGGTTCGCATATTACGGAATTTTAACATTTTAGTGATTTTTAAGGTGCGGGCAAGACCGAAACTTGTTCCGTTAGCGAACATCATCGGTGTTTGTTGTGTCTCTCATTGGCGAGGACGAAACTATCTTTCCCTGGTAGATTTTGGTCTGTTTTGATTTAATCTGCCTGTGGTTTTTGTCGCTAATCGTTAGTTTCGGGGTTGGGGGGGGCCCCCAAAAAAACCTAGTGATTTGCGAAGAGAACAACAAGCAGATTCATTCAAAACACACCGGAATCTAACAGGGAAAAATAGTTTCGCCTGAAATTGAGAGACTGGTGTAGAAGTAAAAATTTACCAATTATTGTTAAACTTCTCACTGCTAATATTTGGTAAGGACTCAGTAGATTTAACTTCTAAAACTAATGAAATCACTCGTTTTTTTCTATATTTGCTTGACAGCTATGTTTATTTTATGATGATAGTTGTATAGTGAACGCAAACACAAAATGTCACATGTATATAGAAACAATAGAGGAAATGGCAATGTTTCTCAGGCCCTACAGGGCTCTGGCTTCGATAAAACAAGCACTGCAGCGCTAGTCACCACACAAGATACACAGCTCAGCACTGCAAGGGTGAAGGGCTGACCACTACCGCAAGAACTCACTCATGACAAGACATGCAACACAGCAACACTTCCAAACTTGTCCCGTCACGTGTAAAGGAGTCTGTGACTCGGCCTCTTGCACCACACTACACGCCCCCCACGCCCTGTCACACACGCCATACACCTCCAAGGCCACTCTGGAAGCAATGGGGATGAATAACACACCTGATTAATCCAAAATTACGAAGAAAATGCCATCCGGCCCCACTTGCCGTCGAGATTGTAAACGTAAACAAAAACAAACTCAATTTTGTCAAGGTTGTGACTTCGGCTATTTGAGTATTCGGCAACCTTTTTTTTATTTTTCTTATTTTTATTTTTATAGCTGTAAGAAGATGAGTAGATAAACAGATAACTGATTGACTAACCAAAGGCCTAAAAATGACACCATCATTTCTTCCTGGTGAGGTGGAGAACATCTGCAGGGCGAATGAAGCGGGGCTGCGCGGGGTAAAGTTTTGCTGCTTCGGTAATGAAAACATTGCTGGAATCTTTTCTGTACGACGGAGATCCAATCAGCATTCCTTCTCGCACTAACACTCAACTTTTTCTCAGGAACAGGTCCATGTTTTACAAAAAAAGTTCACAGCCCTCCAAATAAGTTGCCACACAATCCCCATAGGACACGATTGTAGCAGCCTTCACAGACAACTCTTGCTAGATCTACACCTTCTTATACATACACACACACACACACACACACACACATATATATATATATATATATATATATATATATATATATATATATATATATATATATATATATATATATACACACTGTATGTATGTATGTATAAGGTGTAGATCTACCAAGAGCTGTCTGTGAAGGCTGCTACAATCGTGTCCTATGGGGATTTTGTGGCAACTTATTTCGAGGGCTGTGAACTTTTTTTTGTAAGTATATGTATATATTTGTGTGTGTGTGTGTGTGTGTGTGTGTGTGTGTATATATATGTTGTCAGCAAATAGTTTCGGCCCGCCGGGTCCGGCGGGCGGTGACAAGAGTGCCAGTGAGGGGAGAGACAAGAGAGGAAGAGGTTGGGGCCCAGTGAGGTGAGAGGACTCCAGCCTGCCCCGCTC
>CM035183.1:230721-243340 GCA_020233015.1 Callinectes sapidus | reverse complement strand
TATATATATATATATATATATATATAATAACCTTTCTTTAGAGAGAGAGGTTTCAATTTTGTACTAGATTTCTAACCCCTTCTCCATTACTACTACTACTACTACTATTCCTTTTAGATGCATTGGAGACAAATGCTTGGTATGTAGTTAGGATCAGTAAGTCTAATTTTACTATAAAATATAATACTTTATTTACAACAAGAAGTGTTCTTCATTCATTCTTACAGGGAGATGAGAATGAGAGTGGGATCAGAAGTGGTGAAGCAGGGAAACTTAATCCTAACCATGTAAGGCACTAGAACCCAAGGAGAGTGAGGCTTGCAGGCTGTGAACTGGAGGCAAGAGCACCATCAGGATACTATTTACAAAGAATGCAACGTTGAAGACAGAGTGTACCCTTCCGTGCTTCCCTCCCACCAAGGTGTGGTCATTATGTGCTGGCCTGGAATCCTGCATATCACAGCAACATTCTTATAGCTACTTCCCACACTTTATTGAACTTTGAAATGATATGTGAAGGAAAGACTGACACTTCATAGCTGCAGCAAAGACCAATCTACACTTGAGCTTCCCCTTCAGACTTGGCATAGAAAAATAAGCAATAATAGTGACTGAAAAGATTTGTTTTTCTTTATGGACAACCTAAAAACCCTGTTGGTTTTTAAGGCACAAGGAAATGGGTGGGCCATCTGAGACGCCTCACCCAGCGACACGGATTTATGACAATTTGTGAGCAATGCAATTTTGATTCTCAGGTCTGTGGTGCCAGTCTGGTGTGCAACAATTTCCCAAACCTCAGCCAACAAAGAAGAGAGGGACTGAGAGACTGGCATGTGTGATGTGATGATGCTATTGCCTTCCAGCTCACTACAAGGCTCACCTCCTGATGTACAATAATTTAATTCATTGTATCCTTAGTGTACAGGGAACAGCAGAGTGATGTGGAGCCCCTTATTCCACAGCTGGGGAGAAGCATGGGAACAACAGAACAGCAAAGGAGACCACAGCTCTTGGACAACACCAAGACCCTGACTCTTCCTCAGTCCTTTCCTCACTCTTGATAACTCCAGGCTTGACACACTCCAGCATGTCCCTGATTAAGTAACAGCTGGTTCCTTCTGATTGACTTCCATGGCTGTTATCTTCTTGATTTTTGTTTTCTTCTCCACTTGTTTCCTTTAAACCTGATCACAACTAAAAGAGTACAGATTCTTTTAAATTTCTTTCCATACTTTCAGACTGTAACTGCTCTTGTAACATCTTTCTCTCTAGTGAAATGGAACAAAAGATTTTTT
The DNA here is from genome assembly GCA_020233015.1 of Callinectes sapidus. Classification (NCBI taxonomy): domain Eukaryota; kingdom Metazoa; phylum Arthropoda; class Malacostraca; order Decapoda; family Portunidae; genus Callinectes; species Callinectes sapidus. Next base: position 242,045 of record CM035183.1, on the reverse strand, counting down.
TTTTTTTTCCTGCACGTATTTCCATAAAACTATAATCGATCACAATGGAAGGATATGCATTCTCCAACATCTATTGATTATTCCCATGTCAATTTCTTCCTGGCAGATCATAATTGCTCTCTTGGCATTTATACTCTGCCATGAAAAAAGAAAAAAATCTTAGTTTTCTGCAGTAAATATTTCTATAAAAGATAACAGATCACATTGTAAAGGTATACATTCACCAGTGTTCTCCACAATTCTTCTTAGTTTTCTAGTGAACATATTTTCATAAAAACTAAATGATCACAATGCAAAAGGCATAAAATCACTAACATTCCTCCCCATGTCCTCAGAGTAGCAGTTCTGTCTTATTTACTCTCTGCTATGAAAACACAATGAAAACATGTAGTAAGTAATCTGACACACTCATGTTCCTCAACAGAAGTATCGGTGGGTCTCCTATGAATACAAAGCTCAGTTCAGAATGGATGGGGTTCCTAATGATTACAAAGCTCTCTTTAGAATGGGTGGACTTCCTATCACCACAACACTCTCTTCAACACAGTGCTCAAAATGGAGGCTCTTGGTAGTAAGTTTAATCCATCACTTGACAAGCCAGTGTGAACAAGACCCTCATGACACATAAAATGCTGCCAAACGTGCAACAAATGACTCGGTACGGTATATATTGTTAAAAAGTGTTCCATTATACATTCTCTAGTGCAAATATAAATCAGACTCCCTGTGTGATCAGTGCAACATTCACCACTACCTCGTATTCACTGCCAACAGATTCAAATGAAACTCAGGAACTCTTGCAAAATATTAAATTGAAATAAAAAAAAGACAAAATGACAGTACAATAAAACAACAATAATGAAGGTGACACTAACCACTTGTGCACTTCAGACATAAACAAAACATTATAACTCATCCTCAAAGTAAGAAAAAAAAGTAGATAAAAAAAACTGAAACCATACACAACTTGTTGCACAGGACGACACATTTCCGGACAAAGAAAAAGACCTAAAAACAAACCACACACAACTAAATGCTTAAATAAAAACTGACAAAAACATGGAACTTCCACGTCACTTAAGAGAAAATCTCCACTACCACGCCCGGCACCTCTAAAATTATTGGTACGCAAAATATATAAAACACAAAAAAGCAAATCACAGTTCAATGAAGAGGAGGTAATGATTGCAAGGAACACAGGAGAAGGAAGGAAGGTAAGAAAGGAGGCAACTGGTAAAGTAGAATTAGTTACCATAAGAACCACACACAACTTATTGTAATGGTGGAGAGGACAAATGATCTCTGCCTGTCTCTGTTCCTGCTTGCTTCACTCAAGTTAAAATACACTTGGTACCTTTAAACATTAATGTGTTATTTAAATGCTATTTTTTTACTATATTTTCCTGTCGACTAGTGTTACTTTGTTTTGCTGAAGAAATAACACATACTATTAAAAATGTTATCTATTGCATACACTTGATACCTTGAAATATTAATGTGTAATTCAACTATACCTTTGAGTTGTATCTTTGATTACCTAGTGTTGTCATGTCTTGGTGCCAAATTATGTATAGTACAGTATTAATAAAACAAACCTAATCCATTCATTACATTAGAATCTATTAGGTAGGTGTGTGTGTGTGTGTAATTTTTAACACTCTCTTTTTACCATTTACAAAACTATCTTTGAACCATCTGAACAGCAGCCATCAGCAACACATCACAATCTCCTTGTACTTTGATCAAATTCATCCTAATCTTCTTTGCACAACCTTCTAAAGTTACATTACATTTACGCCTCCGTTGAGCTTCCCTGATCAGCCTACCTCTTACAGAGACTCAACCCTCTACCTACCATGTGGTAAAACTAAGTCTGCATTATCAAAGCTCACTACACAACTTATGGTATACAAAAAGGACCTGCTGTGGGCACCTTACACCTGATACATTCTCTACGAGGGAGGCAGGAAGCTACACATTTTGCCTCCTGTACTGAAATGCATGTAAAGGGAGGTAGGAAGCAAGATTATTTTTACCCACCGTGACGTATGTCTTTTCTTTGTCTTCTCTAATGAAATGCATGTACCAGGAGGGAGGTGGGAAGCAAATTTTTACCCTCTGCAATACAAACCCTCAGCATACAAACAACCACTATGACTGACACTCCAGCAGATATCAGTGAAGGAGATCCTCTCTAATAAGATGCATGTAAAGGGAGGGAGGCCGGAAGTTGACATTTTTTTTACTTCGAGCAATAAATCTCTTTTATCTGCATACAAACAACTGGTAAGACTGACACTCTCCAGCAAATGTCACTGAAAAGGATGGACCATTACAGACCACAATATGTGGACCACAGAGAACAGCAGTACTGTCAGTGACTATTGAGAAAACAGTGGCTCATGTACAGACTAATGCAGAGGCGAATAGTTTCCAAATCCGCGACATAATCTCAAAAAACGAGCAGCTCTACATTCTACGTGTTTTTAAAAATCTGACTAGTATGAGAACAAACTATTGGCAGCCAACGTATGGGTAAGCTGTGGTGATCTCATACACAGGAGGGCGACAATGTTTTGAAACGCGGCGGATGAATCAAATACAGAAAGGTCTGCTGAGGTACAGAGGCAAGGAACCTTCACTAACAACTGTCAAACATAAACACACAACACAACATGCGTGACTGTGAGCCCTGCATTGGTAAATGTTTCAGTGCCTCATCCTCACCACTACAAGTAAGCCCCTGTGTGTGTTTTAAGAGATAAGACACATGGGAAGATTTAATGGTTAAATAAATGATACTACTTTACTTTCTCTAATACGTAGATCAATTGTCTTTTCTAGAGACGAAAACTGAATGTTAGAGAAAGAAAGTCTCACGCCCATAAGAATTGGAGTGAGGATGACTGTTGCCTTTCAAAGTAGTTTTTAAGAAGACCTGAAGCATTTACAAACGCAGGCCTTTGTGTTGCCAGACATAAATGCACGATGTAAAGCTGGCACAACAACATACTCAACAGGAATGATGGATGAATCTATCTACATACACAAGTTTAAAAATTCTTTGATATTGTAATTCATACGGCAAATATACCAGCTTGAAATTGATCTCTTGGAAAGAAGTTAGTTTGGAAAAATTTTTCAATGCTGCTTGACTACAACTTAGGAGAAGCACCTCAGCCCACCACAGTACTGCTCAATACAAACATTACTTACAAAATTTTATGAGACTAACCCTGGCAATTCTCTATGCTACGACGTTGTTTATCAAAAAGTTCCAGCAGTTTATAATGCATTGTTCTTGTTCTAAAGTAGTTTCATTTCCTCTCTAGTAGTGTGAAGAATTACAGTAAGCAGAGAAACAGATTTGTATCAAGCCATAATCTACAATACCTTAGCCTCTGATGTTCAAACTCAACATTACAATTTTTAAAAACTTATTATCAAGTCATACAATTATAAAAAAGACAGACAGTAAAAAATCATCATTGTTCTTTAAAACCTGACATATTACAAACTTGCTTCTTTGTGATTCAATACACACCCTTATAAATAAATACCTGCCTAGTTACAGCTAATAAAAACTGGTAACAAATAAAGAATACTAGTACTCAGGAAAACACTCTTGCTATGGCCAACTTTTCCAATGTTACACAAATGCCTAAGATTCCATAAAACATGGCTCTTACTACAGAAGTTGCACAAAGGTGAGGAGTGAACAGACACCTTGCATGGGCCTGTGTTAGGAGGAGGCCACAGGAGGGAAGAACATGGCAGCAGCACCACCATCACCACCACCTCTACTGCCACTCTGCCCTTGTCTACACTCCCATCACCTGACAATGAGGATGAAGAGGTTTTCCATGATTATCACAGAAAAAGAGGTTATGATGCTGCCCTACATGACAGCACAATTAAAATAAAGAGTGAATGATTCCACAAGATTGGGTTCCTACCACCACCAGTGCAGTGGGTGTCTCAGGCTGGCTGCCCCTCTTGTGGTTCTCCTGGACAACACCGGAGCCATTGCCAATAACTCGGCGTCGCTTTAGGCTAGGAACGCTTCGCAGTGCTCTGTCTGGTGGAGCAGCATGGCTATGATACTGAAGAACGTGAGCAAATCAGAAATAACATTATGATCACAGGCATGAAGGAGGGAGGGTGGAAGGGAGGGTCCTATCCTTTGTGGAACCTGGTGATGATGCAAAATAAATAAGTTAAGGAGTCAGTCAGATTCGTACCTATGTAGTAACAGTAGTACAGTAGTAGTAATAGTTCTGGGTGATTAATACTTATGACAGAGTGTGAAAAATTTCTTGAAACGGGTGAGTGAAGGCGAGACAACACAAGCACTGTCCACACACAGACTCTGCCTCGGTCACAACTCCTTGAGCGTCATCTCTGGCACACGTGATAAGCAAATAAATATGGCCGTCGTGCCGCACCTTTGGCTCAGAGCTTCACTGGTCAGTCAGTGTCGCCCGGCCCAGCGCAGCACCGCACAGCACCACTCAGCACCGCCGGGCAGCACCGCACCCTGTCCTTCATGAGACACGGACTAGACGTCAGCGAAAATGTCAAACACTTTCCATTGCGATCAATGGAGAATCACAGACTGCCAAAGAAGTTTTTGAGCATAACGTTGTCAGCTTGTGCACGTACTGGCCAGCCTCCGCCTGTCAGTGGTGGGTGCTGCGCCGGGCTGTGGCTGGCTCTCCTGCCTTACACTTGGCCTTGCCGTCTAGTGTCCTCTTGTAGATGTCAAACTGCTCCTCATACTTCACCATGTGGATGGAGACAGTCTTGAGTAGGCTGCAGGTGTCCGTCAGCTTGATCTTCTCGTTCCTGAACCTGGAATCCCCGACCCGTCGCAGCTTGAGGCTCTCCCCCACAATGCCTGTCACCAGCACATCCTCCAGTGGGAAGAAGGTGGTGTCCAGGGTCTTGTGGTAGATGTCCTCCACGACGTCACTGGTGAACAGGTAGGCCGGCCCTGTCAGGAAGTCTGGGTATCTGGTCCTGCTGTAGGTTCCAGCATCAATGTAGTACTTGCTCTTCTTGTTCCTGACAGGTTTCCAGCCCTTGGCCATGCGGCCATACAGCACGCGCTGCTCTGTGCTTTTGGAGTCCACGAAGCTGATAAGCAGTGGCATGTTGATGAACATGTCGTCGTCTGTCTTGAGGACAAAGTGTGACTCGGAGCAGTATGTCTTGACCCACTCAAACATGGAGATGGTCTTGAGAGTCAGGTTGCTGTAGTGGTCGATGAAGTTGGCCTGGATGATGTCACCGTAAAGGTCATTCTCCCGGTCCAGGTTGGCCTGTGTGTCACCATTCAGCGTGCGGCCAACCATGAAGGCCAGCACCACGTCACGCCGTACCCCGAAGTGACCCCAGGTCTGTCGCACGGCCAGCCGGTGCTTCTGGTGGTCTGGTGCACTCGTGATCAGCACCAACACCTTCAGTTCCCTCCCATTGTCCAGGCACAGCTCCTCATGGGGCACGCTGAAACCTGACTCGTACCGCTCACCAAGCTGTGGACAAGGTGAGGAGTGAGTTTCACCTGTCTTTTGTACCATAGAAGAAGCAGGAAGAGCAGCATACTCAGCATGAAGGAATGACTGTTATATGGAGATTGTTAGAATCATTCAGAAAAAAATATGAGTTATCAACTATTTTTTAATACCTAATAGAAGACACAAATAAATGAAGTCAATAGAGAAGCAGTGATACTTTAATTTCTCTGATATTTCAATAGTCTTTGTAACAAATGAAAACTCTGCTATAATGACAGAGAAAGAGACATATCACTCCTCCATCCTGTGCTTTCCCACACCACTGCTTTGGTGACATCTGGTGTGAGTATATTATCTTATCACTACCTCTGGTTTTCTGTTGTTGCAAAAATCCCCAGTCTAGAAAGAGGACTGACCTTTGGGAGACTGTGCCATTCACTGGGAAGGTCAAGCAAGATAAAGTGTTTGAATACAATTTTGACTCAACTTGAAACTTCAGCATTATTTGAATCTTCCTTTTACCACACAGGAAAAGATCACTGCTAAACTATACTTATTTCATCAAGTCATCCACTGTAACATTCAATTAAAGTTCTATAATTTCTAGTGCCCCTCTTAAAAATAAAAAGATAAAATAATAAAAATTATAACAGCACCTCCACACCATTACTAATCATAAAAACAAACAAACAAACAAACAATCACCTTCTGTTTGCCTTTAAGGAAGTTGATTGCAAGCAGTGAGGAGGAAGAGGAAGCTGCCGTGTTGGTCTTCCGAACAACTGTTGTCTTCTTGGTCACTGTCTGTTTGGGCTGTGGTGCCAAGCCTGTCCCCTGCACCACCACGGGCTGCTCTGGTGCCTGTGGTGGAGCCTGGGGTGGTGCCTGTGGCTGTGCTGGTGGCTGTGCTGGTGGCTGCGCTGGTGGCTGTGCTCGAGATTGAGTGGGAGGTGCTGCCCCATTCCCTGCCCCACCCTGCCCAGCTGAGGGTGAGGGTAGGGAGGAGGAGTTGGATGAAGACAGGGATGAGGAAGAGGATGATAATGATGAGGAGCCGCCTTTAGTCGTGGTTGCCTGTGCTGCTGTTGCTGCTGCTGCTCCCTGGTTGACTGTCATGCCTGAAAGCACAGAAGGTTTCACTCAAGGGACACGCTCATGGGATATGTACATACAACAACACTGAGACTTTATACATGGCTGGGAAAATGTGTGATGTGACTTATGGAACAAAATGTCCTTTGTGATGAAACTCTTGGTGGAAGCCAAACACACTGATACTTGAAATGGATGTGACTTGTAACAAATTAATCAAAACACATGTGAATGCCCTTTTTTGTGATGAAATTGTCAATGTAAGCTAACCAAAATTAAACTAAATAGATGTCATATAAACCACAATGATAAAAGGTAAGAGTAAAAACACAAGAGTAAAAAAAAAAAATAAATAAATAAATAAAAAATAAAAAGTTAAAATGAGAAAACAAAATAAACATTACACTTAGAAATGAACATATATACATGTAAAAAAAAAAAAAAAAAAAAAAAAAAACCACCAAACATGGAAATTAAACTCTTGATTGATCCAACCATAAAAAAGATCATATATACATCATAAACACCATGCCATAAACACATCATAAATTCCTCAACAAAGCTAAGTATTGGAACACACTATCACACTATAGAGGCACCTGAAATCCTCCACACTCATAATTCAACAGGGCAAGGAGATAAAACCACCCTTATCACACCAATAGAGAGATCAAATACATGTACCTAGTTCACCTTTACATCACCCATTGTTCACTTTGATAGGAGACGAAGGGTACATCACATGATAACAAGGGAGTGCAAATACCAGGAACTGAAACACCCATCTAATTATGACACACGCCCAATTCAATGTATCTCTCTTCCTCCTCTTCCTCTTCTTTAGTCTCATTTTAGCATACTTCTCCTGCCTAGCCAAGGAAGGAAGAAGCAGTGGGAGGGAGAGATGAAGAGAAGAAAGGAATGAGATGGATCGAGGAAAGGAAGAAGACAGAAGGAAGGGAAGGGAACGGAAGGGAAGGCAAGGCAAGGCAAGGCAAAGGAAGGGAAGGGAAGGGAAGGGAAGGGAAAGAGAGGAAAGGAGAGGAAAGGGAAGGGGAGGGAGGGAGGATGGGATTGAGGGAGAAAAGGAATTAAGGAAAATAAAAGGATCAAAAGGAAGGAAGGAAAGGAAGGAAGGAAGGAAGGGTGCAAACATGTTTCAATGGTTAGATAAAAGAAATATAGAAGGAAGTCATGGATTAGTAAGAAAAAAATTGATGGTTGAATTATCATGCTGTTATAGTAATGATAATAAAGTGAAGAAAAATAACAACAACAATAATAATATCACCACTCTGAAGATACCAGTTAAGTAAATAAAGTAATACAATAACCACTACTACTACTACTACTACTGCTACTACTACTATAGTAAACACGATAAAATATATATACAAATAAGATACGAAGATCAATATGAGAGAGAGAGAGAGAGAGAGAGAGAGAGAGAGAGAGAGAGAGAGAGAGAGAGGGAGAGAGAGAGAGAGGTACCTTCCATTCATAAGTGCTATCAAGACCCCGTTATAATTCGTGTGGGCCTCAGACACAGAGTAGCCCCGTTAGAGCGACATTGCTTGCGTTCCTAACCTAACTTAACTTCAAACAGCGTAACCTGGCCCACCCTAACATAGCACACCTTGCTCTAACTAACCTATCCTCACTTCACCTCATCAACCAACTTCGCACAGCATACCCTAACTTCATCTAAAGTAGTCTAACCTAACCTAGCCCAACTTAACTTCGCGCACCATAACTTAATTAATCAAACTTCAGCTAACTTATTAGTGTCACCTCACCTCACCAACCTAACTTCGTACAGTATATCCTAATTCAATCTAACTTCACCTGACTCAGTGTAAACCTAACCTGACCTAGCTTTACCTATCCTAATCAAACTTCAGCTAATGTGTAGTAATCCCACGTGCTGAAGTCTAATCTAACGTTAATTTAGCACAGCATACCCTAACGGTCCTAATCAAACTTGTGTATCAAACCTAAACGAAGCCAGACCAACATTAGCTAACATTATGAAGCCTAACTAATAAATCAATAACATTCCAATAGACTTCAAGAAAAAATAATGGGATACGTATATATACACAAAAATGACGAGGGAAAGAAACGGAAATCATTAAATCTACCGGTCATGTTAGTAGTAGTAGTAGTAGTAGTAGTAGTAGTAGTAGTAGTAGTAGTAGTAGTAGTAGTAGTAGTACGAGAGGAAAATGTTGAAAAATATAACATTCCATACAACAACAATTATAACAACAACAACAACTACTACTACTACTACTACTACTACTACTACTAAGCGTCTGATAAACACTGAGAGAGGGTTCAGGAGATCGCTTATCGAGGGCTGTCCTGATTGGCTGGCGCTATCTGTAGGCTTTTCCTGATTGGCTGACGGCTGAGGATAACATCGACCTCCTTAGCAAATTGGAGAGAGAGAGAGAGAGAGAGAGAGAGAGAGAGAGAGAGAGAGAGAGAGAGAGAGGAGAGAGAGAGAGAGATGGGGATGGGAAGACAGGAAGCTTAATATCCTCGTCATCAGTCCTGCTAGCCAGCCGGCACCGCTCTCTCTCTCTCCTCTCTCTCTCTCTCTCTCTCTCTCTGGAGGGGAGGTCAAGGTCAATAAAGCCAAAATTCCAGTGCGGAACTATTTCGTTGTGAGCCTCGTGGTGAGAGGCTGGGGTGGGGGTGGAGAGAGAGAGAGAGAGAGAGAGAGAGAGAGAGAGAGAGAGAGAGAGAGAGAGAGAGAGAGAGAGAGAGAGAGAGAGAGAGAGGAAAGCACCAGCACATCAATGAACAAAGAGCTACACAGAAACACCAACATTGTCCACGGGTCTCACAGTACCAGAAGTGCTGCAGTGGGGTGTGAGGGAAGAGAGTTATGAGGGAGGGGGAACGTGCAGGACTCCTTTCCTGGGATAGTGCTCAAGGGAAGGGAAGGGAAGGGAAGGGGAGGGGAGGGGAGGGAAGGGAAGGGGAGGGGATGGAAGGGGAGGCGAAGGGAGGGAGTGTGCCAGACTACAGGGGGTCAGGTGAGGAAAGAGGGTGTTGCGGGCCCCGCCTGAAGGGAAGTGTCGGCCCTGCTGGGGTGTGTGGTGGTGGTGCCTGTGTGGCCAGAGCCGTCATGCAGACAGAGGGAAGCCACGGAGAGTTCTACTGAAGGAAGACGAGGCGCCGCCGCCGCAGACGTGGTCGCCATGCACTGCGTTACCTGCACGCGGTGGGGGCGCCGCCCCCATGGTCAAGTCGTGACCCTCCGGGTACCCGAAGGGGTCGTACACCGGAGACAGGTCGTCGTGGGCTGAAGGAGACAGGCCGCCCATCGGGGCCACCATTCTGCTGTGGGCGTAGGAGGCAGCCACAAGAGGTTGGGGATACCCCGCCCTCTGCTCACGATGCTGCTGCTGTTGGTGATGCTGGTGGTGGTAGAGGTGCAGTGCCTGGCGCGCGAGGGCAGTCCCGGGGTCTGGCTGGGGCGGGGCGGGATAGAGGCCTGGGCCGCCATATACCGGCAGGAAGGGCGGCGGGCGGGGGCTGGGAAGCACTACAGGGGTCTGGCGTGGGGGTTGGTGGGGGGCGAGGGGGACGGGGCGGGACGTGGAGGGGTCGGGGCTGTGTGGAGGGCCCGAGCTTGCCTCCTCCAGGGCCCCCACCGGGACATGGGGAGGAGGGGGGGATGCACTACCTGGCAGCTGGCTGGTGCCGCTGGAGGCGTCGGAGCGCCGTCCGCCGGGACTGGCCTCTGCAGGGAGGGGCTCCTCGCTCAGGGGGGTGGGAACGCTCAGCTCCTGGAGGGGGAGGGGGGGCAGCACGCGGGGCCCGCTCTGCAGGCTCCTTGACCCCCCCGCCACCCCCACAACGCTCTCGTTGAGGCGCGCCAACCCCTCATCTGAAAAGACACCGAACATTTCACTAGACAGCCACACACACACACACACACACACACACACACACACTCTATCAGTCCGCGACAAAAATGAGTCAGTCAGTCCCCACGAAGATCAAAGTTCATCAAACCGTTTCCTTGTTCATGTTTGGTTGCAAGTCTAAGCCGCCAGCCTGGAGTGACGCCCCACCGCCGCCGCCGCCGCCGCCGCCGCCGCCGCCACCACCACCATTCCCTCGGCACCTCGCCAACAATAACATAACGGCAGGCCAGGAACTCACCACTCACCACTCACCCACCCACACAAGGCTACTTATAATATGTATGTGCGTACGTGCGTATATAGATACACATAAGTATACTTAAACACACACACACACACACACACACACACACACACACACACACACCAGACGCTCCAGTTTACATATTTACCTAACACACAACTGAAGGTATGCAGTGTGTGTGTGTGTGTGTGTGTGTGTGTGTGTGTGTGTGTGTGTGTGTGTGTGTGTGTGTGTGTGTGTGTGTGTGAGGCCTACACGACGCACTACCCTCACACCTGTTGTTACCTTCCATCAGTACACCTAAAAAAATCGTTCATCCCTTAATTTTTTCCCCTCCTCCCCCTCCCCCTTCCCCTCAAAACAAGCCTGCCCTGAAGACTCCCCCCCTCCCCCTCCCTAACACCTTCCCCTCCCCTCTTCCCCTCTCTTCTTTTCCTCCCTCCCCTAAAGAGACCAGGTCAACGAATCATTTTTTCCCTCCTCTCAACATTCCTGCTCTCTCTCTCTCTCTCTCTCTCTCTCTCTCTCTCT
>CM035183.1:184821-225808 GCA_020233015.1 Callinectes sapidus | reverse complement strand
GATCTATTTTTCAACGTTTTTAAGGGTTTTACAACATTTTTATGAAAAATCCATCTTCCCTTAGAAAAAAATTGTTTTTACCTCCAAAAGAGAGTTTTTTAGTAATTTTTTTTTAATTTCCATGTTTTAATTAAAAACATGAACAATACTCTATAGCGTATTGTTTTTCTCTTTAAAGTTACATAAACTACCTTATTTAAACCTTTTTATTGGTTTTAACAACATTTTGAAGAAAATCCCTTTTTAATGATACATTAAATGTAATACATGCCATTTCAAGGGGAAAAAAAAAAAAATGAGAGATAGATATATTTGATAATATATAATATATATATATATATATATATATATATATATAGATAGATATATATATATATTTTTTTTTTTTTTTTTGGGTTTGTTTTTTTTTTTTTTAGAAAAAAAAATTCAATGTTTTTTTTTCATTTCCATGTTTTCATTGAAAATGAAGGACTATGTAAGAAATATATATTAAATTTTTATTGCAATTCATTTTTTTCTCTCAAAATTGCATAAATTATCCCCTTTCCAGCGTTTTTTGGAGAATCATCTTATCTAAGAAAGACTATCTTTTTCTTAGTTCAATAAAAATGAATATATGCCATTTCACGAAAAAAGTTCCTTTTCAACAGAAAATGAATTTTTCGATGATTTTCTGCATATTTCATTGCTTTCATCAAAAAATTTTAAAAAAACACTGAATATTGCGACAATGTACTTTTTTCAGAAAAAAATCATAAATGACGTGTTTTTTAACGTTTTTAGCAGTATTAACGGAATTTTAAACGAAACCCCTTTTTAAAAGTGTAATATATGCAATTTGAATAAAGAAGAAAATTCCGTCTAAAAAGTGACTTTTTCAATGTTTTTTTCTTGTTTTCATTTGTTGGTGGAAGAAAACCAAAAAAATACATTCTTTTTCTCGACAATATTTTTTTTCTCAAAAAATGCACAAATTACCTATCTTTATACTTTTATCCATATTTTACGATAATATTTTTTTTTTTCTCTAAAACTGCATAAATGACCATTTTTTCAATGTTTTCCGGAGATTTACAAATTTTCAAGGAAAACCATCTCTTTAACGAAAAAAATATATGATATTAAACCAAAAGTCTATTTTTTTTTAATAATTTTCTTTTGATTTCAGTGTTTTGATTAAAAACAAGAAAATAAACACTACATACATTTTCTTTCTCTGAAACTCTGCAAAGTACCCATTTTTAACCTTTTTGGAAATTTAAACATATTTGGTAGAAAACAACTTTTTCATGTTGCAATAGAATTTTTCTATCTAAAATTTCATAAATTACGTTTTTTTTTCAGATTTTATGAATATTAACAGCATTTTACATAAACTCCCCTTTAACAGGTATAACATATGCGATTTGAATTATCCATTTTTTTACCTTTTTAAAGGTTTTACAATATTTTTATGACAAATCCATCTTCCCTTAGAAATAAAAGTATGTTTTTACCTCCAAAAGTGAGATTTTTAGTAATTTTCTTTGAATTTCCATGTTTTAATGAAAAACATGAACAATACCATATAGCATATTGTTTTTTCTTTTTAAAGTTACATAAACTACCTTATTTAAACTTTTTCATTTGGTTTTAACTACATTTTGAAGAAAATCCCTTTTTCATGTTAAATAAAATGTAATACAAGCGATTTCAAGGAAATAAGATTATATTTCTTTTGGAAAAAGGATTTTTCATTATTTTTCTTTTCATTTTCATGTTTTGATTGAAAAAGAAGGAAAAAGTAAGAAATATATTTTAAATGTTTATTGTAATTCATTTCTTTCTCTCAAAATTGCATGAATTATCCCCTTTCCAGCGTTTTTAGTAGAATTAACATCTTATCTTAGAAAGACAATTTTTTTTTTAGTTCAGAATAAAGGAATATATGCCATTTCACGAAAAAAGTTCCTTTTCACCAAAAAAGTGAATTTTTCGATGATTTTCTGGTTTTTTCATTGTTTTTATCAAAAAATAAACAAAAAACACTAAATATTGCGACAATAAGCTTTTTTCTGAAAAAAAAAAATCATAAATGTCGTGTTTTTCAACGGTTTTAGGAGTATTAACAGCATTTTAAACAGAACACTTTTTTACAAGTATAATATATGCCATTTGAATAAAAAGATAATTCTGCCTAAAAAGTTACTTTTTCAATGTTTTTTTTCTTTTTTTCATTTGTTGGGTGAAGAAAACCAAAAAAATACATTCTTTTTCTAGACAATTTTTTTTTTCTCTTAAAGTGAACAGATTACCTATTTTTATGCTTTTATCCTTATTATACGATAGTATATTTTTTTCTCTAAAACTGTATAAATGACCCTTTTTTTCAATGTTTTTTCGGAGATTTACAACTTTTCAGTGAAAACCATCTCTTTTACGAAAGAAATATGATTTTACACCAATAGTCACTTTTTTAATAATTTTCTATTGATTTTATCCTTTGATTAAAAACAAGAAAATAAACACCATATACATTTTCTTTCTCTGAAACTGTACAAAGTACCAATTTTTAACCTTTTTGGACGTTTAAACACATGTGGTAGAAAACAACTTTTTCATGTTGAAAAAAAAAAAATTTCTATCTAAAATTTCATGAATTACGTTTTTTTCAGATTTTATGAGAATTAACGCCATTTTACATAAAACCCCCTTTTACAAGTATAACATATGCGATTTGAATAATCCATTTTTCAAAGTTTTTAAGGGTTTTACAATATTTTTATGACAAATCAATCTTCCCTTTGAAAAAAAGTATGTTTTAACCTCCAAAAGTGAGTTTTTTAGTAATTTTCTTTGAAATTCTATGTATTAGTTAAAAACATAATCAATATGCTATAGCGTATTGTTTTTCTCTTTAAAGTTACATAAACAACCCTATTTAAACATTTTTATTTGTTTTAACAATATTTTGAAGAAAATCCTTTTTTCATGTTACATAAAATGTAATACAAGCAATTTCAAGAGAAAAAATATATATTTCTTTTAGAAAAAGGATTTTTCAATGTTTTTCCTTTTCATTTCCATGTTCTGATTGAAAATAAAGGAAAAAGTAAGAAATATATTATAAATTTTTATTGCAGTTCATTTTTTTCTCTCAAAATTGCATAAATTATCCCCTTACCAGCGTTTTTGGGAGAATTAGTATTTTATCTTAGAAAGACCATCTTTTTTTTAGTTCAGATAAAAGGAATATATGCCATTTCACGAAAAAAGTTCCTTTTCACAGAAAAAGTGAATTTTTCCATGATTTTCTCCTTATTTCATTGTTTTCATAAAAATAATAAACGAAAACCACTGAATATTGCGACAATATACTCTTTTCTAAAAAGAAATCATAAATGACGTGTTTTTTAACGTTTTTAGGTGTATTAACAGCATTTTTAAATAAACCCCCCTTTAACAAGTATATTATACGCCATTTGAATAAAGAAGAAAATTCTGACTAAAAAGTGATTTTTTCAAGGTTTTTGTCTTATTTTCATTTGTTGGTGGAAGAAAACCAAAAAAATACATTTTTTTCCTCGGCAATATTTTTTTCTCTAAAATTGCACAAATTATCTATATATATGCTTTTATCCATATTTAACGATAATATATTTTTTTCTCTAAAACTGCATAAATTATCCTTTTTTCAATTTTATTCGTAGATTTACAATTTTTAAAGAAAAACCTTCTCTTTTACGAAAAAAAAAAAAGTTTTTACACCAAAAGTCACTTTTTTTAATAATTTTCTATTGATTTCAGTGTTTTGATACAAACAAGAAAATATACACTATATACATTTCCTTTCTCTGAAGCTGTACAAAGTACCCATTTTAACCTTTATGGACGTTTAAACACATTGTGTAGAAAACATTTCCATGATACAATATAATTTTTCTATCTAAAATTTCAAAAATAAGGTTTTTTCAGTTTTTATGAGTATTAGCGGCATTTTACATAAAAGCCCTTTTTACAAGTATAACAAATGCGATTTGAATTATCCATTTTTCAATGTTTTTAAGGGTTTTACAATAATTTTATGACAAATCCATCTTCCCTTAGAATAAATGTATGTTTTTACTTCTAAAAGTGAGTTTTTTAGTAATTTTATTTTAATTTCTATGTTTTAATTAAAAACATAAACAATACGCTATAGCGTATTGTTTTTCTCTTTAGAGTTACATAAACTGCCCTATTTAAACCTTTTTATTGGTTTTAACAACATTTTGAAGAAAATCCCTTTTTCATGTTACACAAAATGTAATACAAGCCATTTCAAGGGGAAAAAATATATATTTCTTTTAGAAAAAGGATTTTTCTATGTTTTTTTTCATGTTTTGATTGAAAATGAAGGAAAAACTAATAAGTATATTTTAAACTTTTATTGCAATTCATTTTTTTCTCTCAAAATTGCATAAATTCTCCTTTTTCCTGCGTTTTTAGGAGAATTATCATCTTATCTTATAAAAAACCATCTTTTTTTTAGTTCAGGATAAAGGAATATATGCTATTTCACGGAAAAAGTTCCTTTTCACCGAAAAAGTAAATTTTTCGATGATTTTTTGCTTATTTCATTGTTTTCATCAAAAATAAACAAAAAAACACTGAATATAGCGAAAATGTACTTTTTTTCTGAAAAAAATCATAAATGGCGTCCTTTTCAACGTTTTTTGTAAAATTCACGTCATTTTAAACAAAACCCCCTTTTACAAGTATAATATATGCAATTTTAATAAAGAAGAAAATTCTACCAAAAAATTGATTTTTCAATGTTTTTTTCTTATTTTTATTTGTTGGTGGAAGAAAACCAAAAAAATACATTCTTTTTCTCGACAATATTTTTTTCTCTAAAATTCCACAAATTACCTATTTTTATGCTTTTTTCCTTATTCTACTATAATTTTTTTTTCTCTAAAACAGCATAAATGACCCTTTTTTCAATGTTTTCCGATTTTCAACTTTTCAAGAAAAAACATCTTTTTTACAAAAAAAATATATGATTTAACACCAGAGGTAACTTTTTTTAATAATTTTCTATTGATTTCAGTGTTTTGATTAAAAACAAGAAAATAAACACTATATACATTTTCTTTCTCTGAAACTGTACAAAGTACCCATTTTTAACCTTTTTGGACGTTTAAACACATTTTGTAGAAAACAACTATTTCATGTTACAATATAATTTTCTATCTAAAATTTCATAAATTACGTTTTTTTGAGTTTTTATGAGTGTTATCGGCATTTTACATAAAACCCCCTTTTACAAGTATAACATATGCGATTTGAATTATCCATTTTTCAACGTTTTTAGGGGTTTTACAATAATTTTATAACAAATCTATCTTCCCTTATAAAAAAAAAAAGTATATTTTTACCTCCAAAAGTGGATTTTTTAGTAATTTTCCTTGAAATTCCATGTTTTAGTTAAAAACATAATCAATATGTTATAGCGTATTGTTTTCCTCTTTAAAGTTACATAAAAACCCTATTTAAACCTTTTTATTGGTTTTAACAATATTTTGAAGAAAATCCTTTTTTCATGTTACATAAAATGTAATACAAGCAATTTCAAGGTAAAAAACATATATTTCTTTTAGAAAAAGGATTTTTCAATGTTTTTTCTTTTCATTTGCATGTTCTTATTGAAAATGAAGGAAAAACTAAGAAATATATATTGAATTATTATTGCAATTCTGTTTTTTTCTCTCAAAATTGCATAAATTATCCCCTTTCCAGCGTTTTTAGGAAAATTAACATCTTATCTTTGAGAGACCATCTTTTTTTTAGTTCAGAAAAAAGGAATATATGCCACTTCACGAAAAAAGTTCCTTTTCACCAAAAAAGTGAATATTTCGATGATTTTCTACTTATTTCATTGTTTTCATAAAAAAATAAACAAAAAACACTGAATATTGCGACAATGTACTTTTTTCTGAAAAAAATCATAAATGACGTGTTTTCACCGTTTTTAGGAGTATTAATGGCATTTTAAACAAAACCCTCTTTTACAAGTATAATATATGCAATTTTAATAAGGAGGAAAATTCTGCCTAAAAAGGTGACTTTTTCAATGTTTTTTTCTTATTTTCATTTGTTTATGGAAGAAATCCAAAAAAATACATTTTTTTTCTCTACAATATTTTTTTTCTCTTAAATTCCACAAATTACCTATTTTTATGCTTTTACCCTTGTTTTACGATAAAAAAAAAATTTTCTCTAAAACTCCATAAATGACCCTTTTTTCAATGTTTTTCGATTTTCAACTTTTCAAGAAAAAACATCTCTTTTACAAAACAAAATATGATTTAACACCAGAAGTCACTTTTTTTAATAATTTTCTATTGATTTCTGTGTTTTGATTAAAAACAAGAAAATAAACACTATATACATTTTCTTTCTCTGAAACTGTACAAAGTACCCATTTATAACCTTTTTGGACGCTTAAACACATTTTGTAGAAAACAACTATTTCATGTTACAATATAATTTTCTATCTAAAATTTCATAAATTACGTTTTTTTGAGTTTTTATGAGTGTTATCGGCATTTTACATAAAACCCCCTTTTACAAGTATAACATATGCGATTTGAATTATCCATTTTTCAACGTTTTTAAAGGTTTTACAATAATTTTATAATAAATCCATCTTCCCTTAGAAAAAAAGTATGTTTTTACCTCCAAAAGTGAGATTTTAGTAATTTTCCTTGAAATTCCATGTTTTAGTTAAAAACATAATCAATATGCTATAGCGTATTGTTTTCCTCTTTAAAGTTACATAAAAACCCTATTTAAACCTTTTTATTGGTTTTAACAATATTTTGAAGAAAATCCTTTTTTCATGTTACATAAAATGTAATACAAGCAATTTCAAGGTAAAAAATATATAATTCTTTTAGAAAAAGGATTTTTCAATGTTTTTTCTTTTCACTTCCATGTTCTTATTGAAAATGAAGGAAAAACTAAGAAATATATATTGAATTATTATTGCAATTCTGTTTTTTTCTCTCAAAATTACATAAATTATCCCCTTTCCAGCGTTTTTAGGAAAATTAACATCTTATCTTTGAGAGACCATCTTTTTTTTAGTTCAGAAAAAAGGAATATATGCCACTTCACGAAAAAAGTTCCTTTTCACCGAAAAAGTGAATATTTCGATGATTTTCTACTTATTTCATTGTTTTCATCAAAAAATAAACAAAAAACACTGAATATTGCGACAATGTACTTTTTTCTGAAAAAAATCATAAATGACGTGTTTTTCACCGTTTTTAAGAGTATTAATGGAATTTTAAACAAAACCCTCTTTTACAAGTATAATATATGCCATTTTAATAAGGAAGAAAATTCTGCCTAAAAAGGTGACTTTTTCAATGTTTTTTCTTATTTTCATTTGTTTATGGAAGAAATCCAAAAAAATATTTTTTTTTTCTCGACAATATTTTTTTCTTTTAAATTGCACATATTACTTATTTTTATGCTTTTATCCTTGTTTTACGATAATATATTTTTTTTCTCTAAAACTGCATAAATGACCCTTTTTCAATGTTTTTCGAAGATTTAAAATTTTTGAAGAAAAACCATATCTTTTACGAAAAAAAATATGATTTTACGTGAAAAGTCACTTTTTTATAATTTTCTATTGATTTCAGTGTTTTCATTAAAAAACAAGAAAATATACACTATATACAATTTATTTCTCTGAAACTGTACAAAGTACCCATTTTTAACCTTTTTGGAGGTTTAAGCACATGTGGTAGAAAACAACTTTTTCATGTTACAATATCATTTTTCAATCTAAAATTTCATAAATTACGTGTTTTTCAGTTTTTATGAGTATTAACGGCATTTTACATAAAACCTCCTTTTAAAAGTATAACATTTGCGATTTGAATTATCCATTTTCAACGTTTTTAAGGGTTTTACAATATTTTTATGACAAATCCATCATCCATTAGAAAAAAATGTATGTTTTTACCTCCAAAAGTGAGTTTTTTAGTAATTTTCTTTGAATTTCCATGTTTTAATAAAAAAGATAAACAATACGCTATAGCGTATTGTGTTTCTCTTTAAAGTTACATAAACAACCCTATTTAAACCTTTTTATTGTTTTCAACAACATTTTGAAGAAAATCCTTTTTTCATGTTACATAAAATGTAATACGAGCTATTTCAAGGGAAAAATACATATAATTATTTTAGAAAAAGGATTTTTCAATGTTTTTTCTTTTCATTTCCATGTTCTGTTTGAATATGAAGGAAAAAGTAAGAAATATATATGAAATTTTTATTGCAATTCATTTTTTTCTCTCAAAATTGCATAAATTATCCCCTTTCCAGCGTTTTTAGGAGAATTAACATATTATCTTAGAAAGACCATCTTTTTTTTAGTTCAAAAAAAGGAATATATGTCTTTTCAAGAAAAAAGTTCCTTTTCACCGAAAAAAGTGAATGTTTCGGTAATTTTCTGCTCATTTCATTGTTTTCATAAAAAAAAAAAAATATTGCAACAATGTACTTTTTTCTGAAAAAAATAATAAATGACGTGTTTTTCAACGTTTGAGGAGTATTAACGGCATTTTAACTAAAACCCTCTTTTACAAGTATAATATATGCAATTTGAATAAAAAAGAAAATTCTGCCTAAAAGGAAAACTTTTTTAATGTTTTTTTTCTTATTTTCATTTGTTGGTGGAAGAAAACGAAAAAAAAATACAATCTTTTTCTCGAAAATATTTTTTTTCTCTAAAATTGCACAAATTACCTATTTTTATGCTTTTATCCTTGTTTTACGATAATATTTTTTTTCTCTAAAACTGCATAAATGACCTATTTTTCAATGTTTTTCGGAGATTTACAACTTTTCAAGGAAAACCATATCTTTTACAAAAAAAAATATGACTTTACACCAAAAGACACTTTTTTAATCATTTTCTATTGATTTCAATGTTTCTATTAAAAACAAGAAAATAAACACTATATACATTTTCTTTCTCTGAAACTGGACAAAGTACCCATTTTTAACCTTTATGGACGTTTAAACACATGTGGTAGAAAACAACTTTTTCCTGTTACAATATCATTTTTCTATCTAAAATTTTATAAATTAGGTTTTTTTTTTAGTTTTTATGAGTTCTAACGGCATTTTATATAAAACACCCTTTTACAAGTAGAACATATGCGATTTGAATTATCCATTTTTCAAAGTTTTTAAGGGTTTTACAATATTTTTATGACAAATCCATCTTTCCTCTGAAAAAAATATGTTTTTACCTCCAAAAGTGAGTTTTTTAGGAATTTTCTTTGAATTTTTATGTTTTAATTAAAAACATAATCAATACGCTAAAACGTATTGCTTTCCTTTTAAAGTTACATAAACTACCCTATTTAAACCTTTTTATTGGTTTTAACAACATTTTGAAGAAAATCTCTTTTTCATGTTAAATAAAATGTAATACAAGCCACTTCAAGGAGAAAAACATAAATATTTCTTTTAGAAAAAGGATTTTTCAATGTTTTTTCTTTTTATATCCATATTTTGATTGTAAATGAAAGAAAAAGTAAGAAATATATAAAGAATTTTATTGCAATTCATTTTTTTCTCTCAAAATTGCATAAATTATCCCTTTTCCAGCGTTTTTAGGAGAATTTACATCTTATCTTAGAAAAACCATCTTTTTTTTAGTTCAGAAAACAGGAATATATACCATTTTACGAAAAAATTTCCTTTTCACCGAATTTTTCCATGATTATCTGCTTATTTCATTGTTTTCATAAAAAAAAATAAACAAAAAAAACTAAATATTGCAACAATGTACTTTTTTCTGAAAAAAAAATCATAAGTGAAGATTTTTCAACGTTTTTAGGAATATTAACGGCATTTTAAACGAAACACCATTTTACAAGTATAATATATTCAATTTGAAAAAAGGAGAAAATTCTGCCTAAAAAGTGACTTTTTCAATGTTTTTTTCTTATTTTCATTTTTTGGTGTAAGAAAACCAAAAAATACATTCTTTTTCTCGACAATATTTTTTTCTTTAAAATTGCACAAATTACCTATTTTAATGCTTTTATCCTTATTTTACGATAATATATTTTTTTTCTCTAAAACTGCATAAATGACCCTTTTTTCAATGTTTTCGGAGATTTACAAATTTTCAAGGAAAACCATTTCTTTTACGAAAAAATATATGATTTTACACATAATCACCTTTTTAATAATTTTCTATTGATTTCATTGTTTTGAATAAATAAAAAAAATAAACACTATATACATTTTCTTTCTTTGAAACTGTACAAAGTACCCATTTTTAACCTTTTTGGACATTTAAACACTTTTGGTAGAAAACAACTTTTCATGTTACAATATCATTTTTCTATCTAAAATTTCTTAAATTACGTTTTTTTCAGTTTTTATGAGTATTAGCGACATTTTACATAAAACCCCCTTTTACAAGTATAATATATGCGATTTGATTAATCCATATATCAACGTTTTTAAGGGTTTTACAATATTTTTATGACAAATCCATCTTTCCTTAGAAAAAAAAAAAAGCTTTTACCTCCAAAAGTGAGTTTTTAGTAATTTTATTTGAATTTCCATGTTTTAATTAAAAACATGAACAATACGCTATAGCGTATTGTTTTTCTCTGTCAAGTTGCATAAACTACCTTATTTATACCTTTTTATTGGTTTTAAAAACATTTTGAAGAAAATCCCTTTTTCATGTTACATAAAATGTAATACAAGTAATTTCAAGGGAAAACATATATATTTCTTTTAGAAAAAATATTTTTCAATGTTTTTTTCTTTTAATTTCCATGTTTTGAATAAAAATGAACGAAAAAGTAAGAAACATATATTAAATTTTTATTGCAATTCATTTTTTTCTCTCAAAATTGCATGAATTATCCCCTTTCTAGCGTTTTTAGGAGAATTAACATCTTATCTAAGAAAGACCATCTTTTTTTTAGTTTAGAAAAAAGGAATATATGGCATTTCACGAAAAAAAGTTATTTTCACCGAAAATGTTAATTTTTCGATGATTTTCTGCTTGTTTCATTGTTTTCATCAAAAAAATAAACAAAAAAACGGAATATTGCGACAATGTACTTTTTATGAAAAAAATCACAAATTATGTGTTTTTCAACGTTTTTAGGAGTATTAACGGCATTTTAAACAAAACCCCCTTTTTCATGTATAATATATGCAATTTGAATAAAGAAGAAAATTCTGCCCTAAAAGTGACTTTTTCAAAGTTTTAATCTTATTTCCATTTGTTGGTGGAAGAAAACCAAAAAAATACATTCTTTTTCTGGACAATGTTTTTTTTTTCTTTAAAATTGCAAAAATTATCTATTTATATGCTTTTATCCTTATTTTACGATAATATATTTTTTTTCTCTAAAACTGCATAAATGACCATTTTTTCAATGTTTTTCGGAGATTTAAATTTTTTCAAGGAAAACCATCTCTTTTACGAAAAAAAATATATATAATTTTACACCAAAAGTCACTTTTTTAATAATTTTCTATTGATTTCAGTGTTTTGATTAAAAACAAGAAAATAAACACTATATACATTTTCTTTCTCTGAAACTCTAAAAAGTACCCATTTTAAACCTTTTTTAACGTTTAAACACTTTTGGTAGAAAACAACTTTTTCATGTTACAATATAGTTTTTCTATCTGAAATTTCATAAATTATGTTTTATTCAGCTTTTATGAGTATTAACGGCAATTTACATAAAACTCTCTTTTACAAGTATAACATATGTGATTTGACCTATCCATTTTTCAACGTTTTTAAGGATTTTATAATATTTTCATGACAAATCCATCTTCCCTTAGAAAAAATGTATGTTTTTACCTCCAAAAGTGAGTTTTTTAGTAATTTTCTTTGAATTTCCATGTTTTAATTAAAAACATGAACAATACGCTATTGTTAGGGACATGATAGGTAGAAATTCATTGTATTTATACATGTAGATATTATCTGATGCAACATCTCTATGAGATGGTGCAATACTTCAGAAATGCTGACACAGCTTTGTTATATATATAAATACATGCAATTCCTTGTAGAGGTGCAAGGAGTTGCATGTGTTTATATATATATAACTTGGCAGTTCAATTGTTATTGTATCCATAGAATATTACAATTACTAAAATATAATAATATAAACTCTCTAAGTAGGATGTAGTTTATAAGACATCACTATATGAGATAAATAATGTACTTGAACACTGAGGCATCACACACACACACCCATCCCTGCATCACATGACCACGCCTCGGAGTCAGCAGTTTCTTATGGTGTGAGGCGGGTTGGGTGGAGACCCAACCGGGCCGCCACGTGCCGGTCTTCCTCCGGTTTTGCGTTAGAGAAGAAATCGAGCTGCTGTGTGAGACGGCCTCTGGCCGGGCTTCCCCCAGTTTTGCGTTGTGGTTGGGGTGTGAGGACTTGTGTGTCTTTTGTGCCGTGAACGTGTGTGTTCTCGAGACTCTGAAGTGTTCTTTATGTTATCTCCCAAGATACAGACTTAACACTTATCCGAGAAAGACAGTGACATTACGTTCTAACCGTGTGTCGTGAAATCATTGTAAATATCATCTCTAATATATTAAATTTTATAATCTGAGTTTACCTTAAAAACCTGGGTTTGAGAACTATAATACATAATATAAATAAACCAGTAAACTTTCGCCACAAATATTCAAAAAATTCACCTGAAACAATTTACGTTCGTGAAGTACCTTCCCTAGTCTTACATAAAATGGTGGCAGCCGTAGGATAAACCACTGAAAACATTAAAAACCCAGGAAATTCAGAAAAATGAAACACTATGAAACAAGCTAGTGAGCGAACACAAACGAGAAAGAGAAGAGTGAGATGGTAGTGACCTCTTCTTGAGCGACCAAATCGCTGACACGACTCAAATTTGTTTGACTTAGCGCTGGCTGCTGTTTCTCCTGTCTCATCGCTCTAAAGAGACCCCTGCATAAGGCTTGTTTTGCAGTACCCTGTACTTTGAAACCACACACACACCACCACCACCACCACTTCAACTATACTTGCCGGTGGCTGGGTAACAAACTACTCAGCCTGAATACATCTATTTACACCAAAACCTCGGTGTATTGGAAGGGCTTGGTCGTCGTCGGCTGGGGCCAAGGATATTATAAAATCCTTGGCTAGGACGCATTGGGCGTGGTACTTTGGTCCGCGCGTGTGAATCGTGGAACCGCCTGGTGGAAGCTGCACCCCCCCCCCCCCCGTTCCCGCCACCCTCTCAAGGACGAGTGAGGGTGACATAAGCTGACTTAGCACCGGCTGCAGTGTTGCTACCGAAGAGGAGCACATAGTAACCTTAGGTATAGGTGAGAAAACAACAGAGTAGCTGACACTACATGAATACTTAAGTATTTACATCACTTGTTGACATAATTATTGGTGATGAAATATTAATGAGCCGTCACATTTTCTGGCATTAAGAATAGTGTAATGTGAGCCTAAGATCTAGTAGTGTAATTTGTATCTCTCTGTTATATGTTTTCATCTATATTTATCTAATTCAAATATAACTATAACAATAATGTTATTTGTGTGTATCTTAATTTATTTCTCTTTTCTTTAATTTTCTTCGAGGGCTCAGAAATTATTAGCCTGAAGTACGAAAAAATGAAAATGATCCATGCTTAACAACAGGGGAGAAGCTTTTGGCTCTGGGTTCTCCCAGGAGCCTCGCTTCCTCAGATGGTGAGATTGTTCCTACCCTAACCGTTCCTACTTTTCGGGATTTCCCCGCTAAACAGGGTCAAAGAACGCTTACCATCTCTAGAAGTAAATCTGACGATGAGGTTGTCGAAAGACACCTAGATTCCTCAGGTACTTCCGAGCAATCATTGGATCAAGGGAAATGGACAGTTGTTAAGGCTACGGTAATTGGAAGTCATGTCATTCCAGACCGTACAACCATGCATGTCCCTGTCTCCGTTCATGGCGCACGTGTAGGTTCTGACATCTGCGTAGAAGGTCTTAGCCAACATAAAAATGGCAAAGACAAGCTGTGGAAACCACACTTTCTACAGTGCGAGAGACACATAAAACAAACGGTTTTTGCTAAATTCTGAGTTATGGAGCACACTGATTCAGTTGCTGAAAGGGCATCGTGACGTTTTTGCCCTTAATCAGTGAACCGTTAGGTGCAACTGATACAGCAGGGCACCATGTAAATTTAAACAATGCAATACCTACATCTCTAACTATGTATCTTAGTCCCTATGTCCATTTTCCTACTGTGATTGTACTATTCTCATCTTCTGTATTGTCTTCGTGACCTTATACTGTTGTTTTAAACAAGTTACGTCATTGCATTATGATCTTAAAGTAAAACTCCAACAACAGCCAGAAGACACTGAGGGTACACCAGTTTAACATGGATAGGTACATGTCTTCAGGACATCGCGATGACGCGATGTTGTAGGTGACCGAGCGATGTTAAGGACATGATAGGTAGAAATTCATTGTATTTATACATGTAGATATTACCTGATGCAACTTCTCTATAAGATGGTGCAATACTTCAGAAATGCTGACACAGCTTTGTCCTCTACAAGGAGTTGCATGTGTTTATATATATAACTTGGCATTTCAATTGTTATTGTATCCATAGGATGTTACTTTTACTAAAATATAATAATATAAACTCTCTAATTAGGATGTAGTTTATAAGACATCACTATATGAGATAAAATAATGTACTTGAACACTGACGCATCACACACACACACACCCATCCCTGCATCACATGACCACGCCTCGGAGTCAGCAGTTTCTTGTGGTGTGAGGCGGGTTGGGTGGAGACCCAACCGGGCCGCCGCGTGCCGGTATTCTCCCGGTTTTGCGTGCGAGAAGAAATCGAGCTGTGGTGTGAGGCGGGTTGGGTGGAGACCCAACCGGGCCGCCACTGGCCAGTCTTCCCCCGGTTTTGAGAGAAGAAATCGAGCTGTGGTGTGAGGCAGGTTGAGTGGAGACCCAACCGCGCCGCCGCGTGCCGGTCTTCCCCCAGTTTTGAGAGAAGAAATCGAGCTGCGGTGTGAGGCGGGTTGGGTGGAGAGCCAACCGGGCCGCCACTGGCCAGTCTTCCCCCGGTTTTGAGAGAAGAAATCGAGCTGTTGTGTGAGGTGGGTTGGATGGAGATCCAACCGGGCCGCCGAGTGCCGGTCTTCCCCCGAATTTGCGTGAGAGAAGAAATCGAGCTGCGGTGTGAAGCGGGTTTAGTGGAGACCCTACCGGGCCGCCGCTGGCCGGTCTTGCCCCGGTTTTGCGTGGTGTTTGGGGTGTGAGAACTTGTGTGTGTTGTGCCGTGAACGTGTGTATTCTCGAGACTCTGAAGTGTTTTCTGAGTTATCTCCCAAGAAACAGACTTAACACTTATCGGAGAAAGACAGTGACATTACGTTCTAACAGTGTGTCGTGAAATCATTGTAAATATCATCTCTAATATATTAACTTTTATAATGTGAGTTTTCCTTAAAAACCTGTGTTTGAGAACAATAATACATAATATAAATAAACCAGTAAACCGCTCCCCACGAATATTCAAATCTCACCTGAAACAATTTACGTTCGTGAAGTACCCTCCCTAGTCTTACATTATAGCGTATTGATTTTCTTTTTAAAGTTACATTAATTACCCTATTTAAACTTTTTATTGGTTTTAATAACATTTTGAAGAAAATCGCTTTTTCATGTTACATAAAATGTAATACAAGGGAAAAAAATATATATTTCTTTTAAAAAAAGGATTTTTCAATGTTTTTCTTCTTTTCATTTGTGTAATTTAGTTAAAAATGAAGAAAAAGTAAGAAATATATATTAAATTTTTATTGCAATTAATTTTTTTCTCTCAAAATTGCATAAATTATCCGCTTTCCAGCGTTTTTAGGAGAAATAACATCTTATCTTAGAAAGACCATCTTTTTCTTTACTTAAGGAAAAAGAAATATATGCCATTTCACGAAAAAAGTTCCTTTTCACCGAAAAAGGGAATTTTTCGATGATTTTCTGCTTATTTCATTGTTTTCATGAAAAAAAACACTGAATATTGCGACAATGTACTTTTTTCTGAAAAAAATAATAAATGACGTGTTTTTCAACGTTTTTAGGAGTATTAACGAAATTATAAACAAAACCCCGTTTTACAAGTATAATATATGCAATTTGAATAAAGAAGAAAATTCTGCCCAAAATGTGATTTTTTCAATGTTTTTTTCTTATTTTCATTTGTTGGTGGAAGAAAACAAAAAAATACATTCTTTTTCTCGACAATGTTTTTTTTTTTCTCTAAAATTGCACAAATTACCTATTTTTATGCTGTTATCCTTATTTTACGATAACATTTTTTTTTTCTCTAAAACTGCATAAATAACCTTTTTTTTAAATGTTTTTCGGAGATTTACAACTTTTCAAGGAAAACCATCTCTTTTACGAAAAAAATATGATTTTACACCAAAATTGAGAGACTTTTTCAATGTTTTTTTCTTATTTCCATTTGTTGGTGCAAGAAAACCAAAAAAATACATTATTTTTCTCGACAATGTTTTTATTCTCTAAAATTGCAAAAATTATCTATTTATATGCTTTTATCCTTATTTTACGATAATATATTTTTTTTCTCCAAAACTGCATAAATCACTTTTTTCAATTTTTTACGGAGATTTACATTTTTTCAAGGAAAACCATCTGTTTTACGAAAAAAATATATAATTTTACACCAAAAGTCACTTTTTTAATAATTTTCTCTTGATTTCAGTGTTTTGATTAAAAACAAGAAAATAAACACTATATACATTTTCTTTCTCTGAAACTCTACAAAGTACCCATTTTAAACCTTTTTGACGTTTAAACACTTTTGGTAGAAAACAACTTTTTCATGTTAAAATATAGTTTTTCTATCTAAAATTTCATAAATTACGTTTTATTCAGCTTTTATGAGTATTAACGGCAATTTACATAAAACTCTCTTTTACAAGTAAAACATATGTGATTTGACCTATCCATTTTTTAACGATTTTAAGGATTTTACAATATTTTTATGACAAATCCATCTTCCCTTAGAAAAAATGTATGTTTTTACCTCCCAAAGTGATTTTTTAAATAATTTTCTTTGAATTTCCATGTTTTAATTAAAAACATGAACAATACTCTATTGTTAGGGACATGATAGGTAGAAATTCATTGTATTTATACATGTAGATATTATCTGATGCAACATCTCTATGAGATGGTGCAATACTTCAGAAATGCTGACACAGCTTAGTTATATATATAAACACATGCAACTCCTTGTAGAGGTACAAGGAGTTGCATGTGTTAATATATATATATATATATATATATAACTTGGCAGTTCAATTGTTATTGTATCCATAGAATATTACATTTACTAAAATATAATAATATAAACTCTCTAAGTAGGATGTAGTTTATAAGACATCACTATATGAGATAAATAATGTACTTGAACACTGAGGCATCACACACACACACCCATCCCTGCATCACATGACCACGCCTCGGAGTCAGCAGTTTCCTGTGGTGTGAGGCGGGTTGAGTGGAGACCCAACCGGGCCGCCGCGTGCCGGTCTTCCCCCGGTTTTGCATGAGAGAAGAAATTGAGCTGCTGTGTGTTCACTGAGTAAGGGCAAAAACGTCACGATGCCCTTTCAGCAACTGAATCAGTGTGCTCCTTAACTCAGAATTTAGCAAAAACCGTTTGTTTTATGTGTCTCTCGCACTGTAGAAAGTGTGGTTTCCACAGCTTGTCTTTGCCATTTTTATGTTGGCTAAGACCTTCTACGCAGATGTCAGAACCTACACGTGCGCCATGAACGGAGACAGGGACATGCATGGCTGTACGGTCTGGAATGACATGACTTCCAATTACCGTAGCCTTAACAACTGTCCATTTCCCTTGATCCAATGATTGCTCGGAAGTACCTGAGGAATCTAGGTGTCTTTCGACAACCTCATCGTCAGATTTACTTCTAGAGTTGGTAAGTGTTCTCTGACCCTGTTTAGCGGGAAAATCCCGAAAAGTAGGAATGGTTTGGGTAGGAACAATCTCACCATCTGAGGAAGCGAGGCTCCTGGGAGAACCTAGAGCCAAAAGCTTCTCCCCTGTTGTTAAGCATGCATCAATTTAATCTTTTCGTACTTCAGGCTAGTCATTTCTGACTCCTCGAAGAAAATTAAAGAAAAGAGAAATACATTAAGATACACACAAATAACATTATTGTTATAGTTATATTCGATATAGATAAATATAGATGAAAACATATAACAGAGAGATACAAATTACACTACTAGATCTTAGGCTTACATTACACTATTCTTAATGCCAGAAAATGTGACGGCTCATTAATATTTCATCACCTATAATTATGTCAACAAGTGATGTAAATACTTAAGTATTCATGTAGTGTCAGCTACTCTGTTGTTTTCTCACCTATACCTAAGGTTACTATGTGCTCCTCTTCGGTAGCAACACTGCAGCCGATGCCAAGTCAGTTTATGTCACCCTCACTCGTCCTTGAGAGGGTGGTGGGAACGGGGGGGGGGGTGCAGCTTCCACCAGGCGGTCCGCGATTTACACGCGCGGACCAAAGTACCACGCCCAATGCGTCCTAGCCAAGGATTCTATAATATCCTTGGCCCCAGCCAACGACGACCAAGCCCTTCCAATACACCGAGGTTTTGGTGTAAATAGATGTATTCAGGCTGAGAAGTTTGTTACCCAGCCACCGGCAAGTATAGTTGAAGTGGTGGTGGTGGTGGTGTGTGTGTGGTTTCAAAGTACCGTGAGTGCTGCAAAACAAGCCTTATGCAGGGGTCTCTTTAGAGCGATGAGACAGGAGAAACAGCAGCCAGCGCTAAGTCACAACAAATTTGAGTCGTGTTAGCGATTTGGTCGCTCAAGACGAGGTCACTACCATCTCACTCTTCTCTTTCTCGTTTGTGTTCGCTCACTACCTTGTTTCACAGTGTTTCGTTTTTCTGAGTTTCCTGGGTTTTTAATGTTTTCAGTGGTTTATCCTACGGCTGCCACCATTTTATGTAAGACTAGGGAAGGTACTTCACGAACGTAAATTGTTTCAGGTGAATTTTTTGAATATTTGTGGCGAAAGTTTACTGGTTTATTTATATTATGTATTATAGTTCTCAAACCCAGGTTTTTAAGGTAAACTCAGATTATAAAAGTTAATATATTAGAGATGATATTTACAATGATTTCACGACACACGGTTAGAACGTAATGTCACTGTCTTTCTCGGATAAGTGTTAAGTCTGCATCTTGGGAGATAACTTAAAGAACACTTCAGAGTCTCGAGAACTCACACGTTCACGGCACAAAACACGCACAAGTCCTCACACCCCAAACACAACGCAAAACCAGGGGAAGACCGGCCAGAGGCCACCCAACCCGCCTGAAATCAATAGAAAATTATTAAAAAAGTCAATTTTGGTGTAAAATCATATTTTTTTCGTAAAAGAGATGGTTTTCCTTGAAAAGTTGTAAATCTCCGAAAAACATTGAAAAAAAGGTGATTTTTGCAGTGTTAGAGAAAAAAAAATATGTTATCTTATAATAAGGATAACAGCATAAAAATAGATAATTTGTGCAATTTTAGAGAAAAAAAACATTGTCGAGAAAAAGAATGTATTTTTTTGGTTTTCTTCCACCAACAAATGAAAATAAGAAAAAAACATTGAAAAAATCACATTTTGGGCAGAATTTTGTTCTTTAATCAAATTTCATATATTATACTTGTAAAACGGGGTTTTGTTTAAAATGTCGTTAATACTCGTAAAAACGTTGAAAAACACGTCATTTATTATTTTTTTCAGAAAAAAGTACATTGTCGCAATATTCTGTGTTTTTTTTTTATGAAAACATTGAAATAAGCAGAAAATCATCGAAAAATTCACTTTTTCGGTGAAAAGGAACTTTTTCGTGAATTGGCATATATTTCTTTTTCCTTTAGTAAAGAAAAAGATGGTCTTTCTAAGATAAGATGTTATTTCTCCTAAAACCGCTGGAAAGCGGATAATTTATGCAATTTTGAGAGAAAAAAAATGAATTGCAATAAAAATTTAATATATATTTCTTACTTTTTTCTTCATTTTTAATTAAAATATATAAATGAAAAGAAAAAAACATTGAAAAATCCTTTTTTTAAAAGAAATATATATATTTTTCCCTTGTATTACATTTTATGTAACATGAAAAAGCGATTTTCTTCAAAATGTTATTAAAGCCAATAAAAAGGTTTAAATAGGGTAGTTAATGTAACTTTAAAGAGAAAACCAATACTCTATAGTGTAAGACTAGGGAGGGTACTTCACGAACGTAAATTGTTTCAGGTGAGATTTGAATATTTGTGGGGAACGGTTTACTGGTTCATTTATATGATGTATTATAGTTCTCAAACACAGGTTTTTAAGGAAAACTCACATTATAAAAGTTAATATATTAGAGATGATATTTACAATGATTTCACGACACACTGTTAGAACGTAATGTCACTGTCTTTCTCGGATAAGTGTTAAGTCTGTCTCTTGGGAGATAACTTAGAAAACACTTCAGAGTCTCGAGAACACACACGTTCACGGCACAACACACACAAGTCCTCACACCCTAAACACCACGCAAAACCGGGGCAAGACCGGCCAGCGGCGGCCCGGTTGGGTCTCCACTAAACCCGCCTCACACCGCAGCTCGATTTCTTCTCTCACGCAAAACCGGGGGAAGACCGGCACTCGGCGGCCCGGTTGGATCTCCATCCAACTCACCTCACACAACTGCTCGATTTCTTCTCTCAAAACCGGGGGAAGACTGGCGAGTGGCGGCCCGGTTGGGTCTCCACCCAACTCGCCTCACACCGCAGCTCGATTTCTTCTCTCAAAACCGGGGGAAGACCGGCACGCGGCGGCCCGGTTGGGTCTCCACTCAACCCGTCTCACACCACAGCTCGATTTCTTCTCTCACGCAAAACCGGGAGAAGACCGGCACGCGGCGGCCCGGTTGGGTCTCCACCAAACCGGCCTCACACCACAGGAAACTGCTGACTCCGAGGCGTGGTCATGTGATGCAGGGATGGGTGTGTGTGTGTGTGATGCGTCAGTGTTCAAGTACATTATTTTATCTCATATAGTGATGTCTTATAAACTACATCCTAATTAGAGAGTTTATATTATTATATTTTAGTAAATGTAACATCCTATGGATACAATAACAATTGAAATGCCAAGTTATATATATAAACACATGCAACTCCTTGTAGAGGACAAAGCTGTGTCAGCATTTCTGAAGTATTGCACCATCTTATAGAGATGTTGCATCAGATAATATCTACATGTATAAATACAATGAATTTCTACCTATCATGTCCCTAACATCGCTCGGTCACCTACAACATCGCGTCCTCGCGATGTCCTGAAGACATGTACCTATCCATGTTAAGCTGGTGTACCCTCAGTGTCTTCTGGCTGTTGTTGGAGTTTTACTTTAAGATCATAATGCAATGACGTAACTTGTTTAAAACAACAGTACAAGGTCACGAATACAATACAGAAGATGGGAATAGTACAATCACAGTAGGAAAATGGACATAGGGACTAAGATACATAGTTAGAGATGTAGGTATTGCATTGTTTTAATATACATGGTGCCCTGCTGTATCAGTTGCACCTAACCCAGGTTTTTAAGGTAAACTCAGATTATAAAAGTTAATATATTAGAGATGATATTTACAATGATTTCACGACACACGGTTAGAACGTAATGTCACTGTCTTTCTCGGATAAGTGTTAAGTCTGCATCTTGGGAGATAACTTAAAGAACACTTCAGAGTCTCGAGAACTCACACGTTCACGGCACAAAACACGCACAAGTCCTCACACCCCAAACACAACGCAAAACCGGGAGAAGACCGGCCAGAGGCCACCCAACCCGCCTCACAAACATAAATTATCCCCTTTCCAGCGTTTTTAGGAGAATTAACATCTTCTCTAAGAAATACCATCTTTTTTTTAGTTCAGAAAAAGGAATATATGTCATTTCAAGAAAAAGTTCCTTTTTACCGAAAAATTGAATTTTTTGATGATTTTCTGCTTATTTCATTGTTATCATAAACAAAAACACTGAATATTGCGACAATATACTTTTCACTGAAAAAAAAATCATAAATGACGTGTTTTTCAACGTTTTTATGAGTATTAACGGCATTTTAAACAAAACCTCCTTTTACAAGTATAATATATGCAACTTGAATAAAGAAGAAAATTCTTCCTCAAAAGTAACTTTTTCAATGTTTTTTTTTCTTATTTTCATTTGTTGGTGGAAGAAATAAAAAAAAATTCATTTTTTGTCTCGTCAATATATTTTTTTTCAAAAATTGCAGAAATTAGCTATTTTTATTTTTTTATCCTTATTTTACGATAATATATTTCTTTTTCTCTGAAACTGCATAAATGACCCTTTTTTCAATGTTTTTCGGAGATTTACAACTTTTCAAGAAAAAGTATCTCTTTTACGAAAAAAAATATGATTTTACACTAAAAATCATTTTTTAATAATTTTCTATTGATTTCAATGTTTTGATTAAAAACAAGAAAATAAACACTATATACATTTTCTTTCTCTGAAACTGTACAAAGTACCAATTTTTAACCTTTTTGGACGTTTAAAAATATTTTGTAGAAAACAACTTTTTCATGTTTCATGTTACAATATATTTTTTTATCTAAAATCTCATAAATTATACTTTTTTCGATTTTTAGGAGTATTAACGGCATTTTACACAAAACCCCATTTTACAAATATAATATATGCGATTTGAATTATCATTTTTTCAAGGTTTTTAAGGGTTTTACAATATTTTTAAGACAAAAATTTATCTTCCCTTAGAAAAAAAAAAAGTATATTTTTACCTCCAAAAGTGAGTTTTTTCAGTAATTTGCTTTGAATTTTCATGTTTTAACTAAAAACATGAACAATACGCTATAGCGTATGGTTTTTCTCTTTAAAGTTACAAAAACTACCCTATTTAAACCTTTTTATTGGTTTTATTAACATTTTGAAGAAAATCCCTTTTTCGTGTAAAATGCTGTTAACACTCCTAAAATCGTTGAAAAACACGTCATTTATGAAATTTTTGAGAAAAAAGTATATTGTCGCAATATTCATTCTTTTTTGTTTATTTTTATGAAAACAATGAAATAAGCAGAAAGTCATCGAAAAATATACTTTTCCGGTGAAAAGAAACTTTTTTCGTGAAATGGCATAAATGCCTTTCTTCTTAACTATAAAAAAAGATGGTATTTCTTAGATGAGATGTTAATTCTCCGAAAAACGCTGAAAAAGGGATAATTTGTGTAAATTGCCGTTAATACATTTAAAAAGTTGAAAAAAAAGTGTTATTTAGGAATTTTTTGAGAAAAATTTTTTATCGTAATATTCATTGTTTTTTTCTTTTTTTTAATGAAATAATAAAAAAATCATCGCAAAAATTGACTTTTTCAGTGAAAATTAACTTTTTTCGTTAAATGCCATATATTTTTTTATTCTTAACTAAAAAAAAGAAGGTCTTTCTTAGATGAGATGTTAATTCTCTTAAAAATGCTTAAAAAATGATAATTTATGCAATTTTAAGAGAAAAAAAAGAATTGCAATAAAAAGTTAATATATTTTTTGCTTTTTCCTTCATTTTCAATAAAAACATGGAAATGTAAAGAATAAACACTGAAAAATTCTTTTTCTAAAAGAAATATATATTTTTTTCATTGAAATGGCTTGTATTACATTTTATGTAACATGAAAAAAGGATTTTCTTCAAAATGTTGTTAAAACCAATAAAAAGGTTTAAATAAGGTAGTTTATGTAACTTTAAAGAGAAAAAAAATATATAGTGTATACGTCTTGTTTTTAATTAAAACATGAAAATTTGAAAAAAATTAGTGAAAACTCACTTTTGATGTAAAAACATAATTTTTTCTAAATTTCTGAAAAAATGTTGTTAAAACCAATAAAAAAATTTAAATAGGGTTGTTTATGTAACTTTAAAGAGAAAAAAATATATAGTGTATTGGTCTTGGTTTTAATTTAAAACAGAAAATTAAAAGAAAATTACTAAAAAACTCACTTTTGGATGTAAAAACATACTTTTTTTCTAAATCTCTGATAACCATTGAAAAAAGGGTCATTTATTCAGTTTCAGAGAAAAAAATACATTATCGTAAAATAAGTATAAAAACATAAAAATGGGTAGATTGTGCAATTTTAGAGAAAAGAAATATTGTCCCCCCAAAAAAGTATTTTTTTGTTTTCTTCCACAAACAAATGAAAATAAGATAAAAACATTAAAAAACTAACTTTTTAGGCAGAAATTTTGTCTTTATACAAATTGCATATATTATACTTGTAAAACGGGGTTTTGTGTAACATTAAGTTTGTACTCTTAAAAACGGTGAAAAACACGTCATTAATGAAACTTTTGTGAAAAAGTATATTATCGCAATAATCATTTTTTTTTTTTTTCTGTGAAAACAATGAAATACGCAGAAAATCATCGAAAAATCAACTTTTTCGGTGAAAAGGAACTTTATTCGTGAAATGGCATATATTACTTTCTTTTAACTACAAAAAGATTGTCTTTCTTAGAGGAGATGTTAATTCTCCTAGAAATGCTGAAAATGGGATAATTTATGCAATTTTGAAAGAAAAAAAATGAATTGAAATGAAATATTAATATATTTTTTGTTTTTTTCCTTCATTTACAATAAAAAAACATGGAAATGTAAAGAAGAAACACTTAAAAAAAATTTTCTAAAAGAAATATATATTTTTTTTATTGCAATGCCTTGAATTATATTTTATGTAACATGAAAAAGAGATTTTCTTCGAAATATTGTTAAAACAAATAAAAATATTTAAATAAGGTAGTTTATGTAACTTAAAAAAGAAAAAAATATATAGTTTATTGGTCTTGTTTTTAATCAAAAAATGAAAATTAAAAGATAATTACTTTAAAAACTCACTTTTGGATGTAAAAAAAATATTTTTTTCCTAATTCTCTGAAAAAAAAAAAAACGCTGAAAAGGGGATAATTTATGCAATTTTGAGAGAAAAAAAATGAATTCCACTAATATAGTTTTTGCTTTTTCCTCCATTTATAATCAAAACATGGAAATGTAAAGAAAAAAACACTGAAAAATTCTTTTTCTAAAAGAATTATATATTTTTTTTTTTTATTTAAATGGCTTGTATTACATTTTATTTAACAAGAAAAAGGGATTTTCTTAAAAATGTTGTTAAAACAAATAAAAAGGTTTAAATAGGGTAGTTTATGTAACTTTAAAGAGAAAAAAAATATATAGTGTATTGCTATTGTTTTAAATTAAAACATTTAAATTAAAACTTAATTACTGAAAAACTCACTTTTGGATGTAAAATCATACTTTTTTATAGATCTCTGAAAAACATTGAAAACTTTTTTTAGAGTAAAAGAAAATTAGATTGTAAGATAAGGATAAAAACATAAAAATGGGTAGTTTGTGCAATTTCAAAGAAAAAAAATATTGTCGGAAAAAATAATGTATTTTTTGGTTTTCTTCCACCAACAAATGAAAATATAATAAAAACAAGGAAAAAGTCACTTTTTAGGCAAAAATTTTGTCTTTACACAAATTGCTTATAGTATACTTGTAAAAGGGGGTTTTCTGTAAAATGCCGTTAATACTCCTAAAAACGTTGAAAAACACGTCATTTATGAAATTTTTGAGAAAAAAAGTATACTGTCGCAATATTTATTGTTTTTTGTTTATTTTTTATAAAAACAATGAAATAAGCAAAAAATCATCGAAAAATCTACTTTCTCGGTGAAAATAACTTTTTTCGAGTTATGGCACATATTCCTTTCTTCTTGACTAAAAAAAAGGTGGTATTTCTTAGATGAAATGTTAATTCTCCTAAAAACGCTGAAAAGGGGATAATATATGCAATTTTGAGAGAGAAAAAATGAATCGCAATAAAAAGTCAATATATGTCTTGCTTTTTCTTTTATTTTTAATCAAAATATGGAACTGTAAAGAAAAAAACAGTGAAAAATCCTTTTTCTAAAAGAAATTTTTTTTTTTTTTTTTCATTGAAATGGCTTGTTTTACATTGTATGTAACATGAAAAAGGGATTTTCTTCAAAATGTTGTTAAAACCGATAAAAAGGTTTAAATAGGGTAGGTTATGTAACTTCAAAGAGAAAAAAATATATAGTGTATTGGTGTTTTTTTAATTAAAAAATGAAAATTAAAAAATAAAACTACTAAAAATCTTACTTTTGGATCTCAAAACATACTTTTTTTCTAAATCCCCTAAAAACATTGAAAAAAGTGTCATTTATGGAGTTTTAGAGAAAAATATATATTATCGTAAAATAAGGATAAAAACATAAAAACGTGTAGTTTGTGCAATTTTAGAGAAAAAAAATATTGTCGCAAAAAAAATGTATTTTTTAGATTTTCTTCCACCAACAAATGAAAATAAGATAAAAACATTGAATAAGTCACTTTTTAGGCAGAAATTTTGTCTTTATACAAATTGCTAATATTATACTTGTAAAAATGCGTTTTGTGTAAAATGCCATTAATACTCCTAAAAACGTTGAAAACACATCATTTATGAAATTTTTGAGAAAAAAGTATATTGTCCCAATATTCATTGTTTTTTGTTTATTTTTAATGAAAACAATGAAATAAGCAGGAAATCATCAATCAAATCAAATCAAATCAATCAATGAAATCATCAATCTACTTTTTCGGTGAAAAGGAACTTTTTTAGTTAAATGGCATATATTCCTTTCTTCTTAACTAAGAAAAGATGGTCTTTCTTAGATGAGATGTTAGTTCTATTAAAAACGCTGAAGAGGGGATAATTTATGAAATTTTGAGAGAAAAAAAAATGAATTGCATGAAAAAGATAATATATTTCATGCTTTTTCCTTCATTTTCAATCAAAACACGGAAATGTAAAGAAAAAAAGGGTGAAAAATCCATTTTTCTAAAAGAATTTTTTTTTTTTTTCATTGAAGTGGCTTGAATTACATTTTATGTAACATGAAAAGTGATTTTCTTCAAAATATTGTTAAAACCAATAAAAAGGTTTAAATAGTGTAGTTTATGTAACTTTAAAGAGAAAAAAATTTATAGTGTATTGTTCTTATTTTTAATTAAAACATGAAAATAAAAGAAAATTACTGAAAAACTCCCTTTTGGATGTAAAAACATATTTTTTTCGAAATCTCTGAAAATCATTGAAAAAAGGGTCATTGATGCTGTTTTAGAGAAAAAAAATATTATCGTAAAATAAGGATAAAGAAATAAAAATGGGTAGTTTGCGCAATTTTATAGAAAAGAAATATTGTCGGAAAAAAAATGTATTCTTTGGTTTTCTTCCACCAACAAATGAAAATAAGATAAAAACATTGAAAAAGTCACTTTTTCGGCAGAAATTTTGTCCTTATACAAATTAAATAAATTACACATGTACGTAAAACGGGGTTTTGTGTAAAATGCCGTTAATACTCCTAAAAATGTTAAAAAAGAAGTCATTTATTAATTTTTTTAGAAAAAAGTATATTGTCGCAATATTCATTGTTTTTTTTTTTTTTTAACAATGAAATAAGCAAAAAATCATCAAAAAATCTACTTTTTCCGTGAAAACAAACTTTTTACGTGTAATGGCATATATTCCTTTCTTCTTAATTAAAAAAGAGATGGTCTTTCTTTGATGAGATGTTAATTCTCCTAAAAACACTGAAAAAGGGATAATTAATGCAATTTTAAAAGAAAAAAAAAGGAATATGAATAAAAAGTTAATATATTTCTTCCTTTCGCCTTCCTTTTTAATCAAAACATGGTAATGTAAAGAAAAAAACAGAGATTTAGAAAAAAAGTATCTTTTTACATTCAAAAGTGAATTTTACAGTAATTTTCTTTTAATTTTCATTTTTTAATTAAAACCAAGACCAATACACTATATATTTTTTTCTCTTTAAAGTTACATAAAGTACCCTAGTTAAACCTTTTTATTGGTTTTAATAACATTCTGAAGAAAATCCGTTTTTCATGTTACATAACATGTAATACAAGCCATTTTAATGAAAAAAATTTCTTTTAGAATAAGGATTTTTCAGTGTTTTTTCTTTATATTTCCATGTCTTGATTAGAAATGAAGGAAAAAGCAAGAAATATATTACTTTTTATTGCAACTCATTTTTTTTTCTCTAAAAATTACATAAATTGTCCCCTTTTCAGCGTTTTTAGGAGAATTAACATCTCATCTAAGAAAGATAATCTTTTTTTAGTTAATAAGAAAGGAATATATTCTATTTCACGAAAAAAGTTCCTTTTCACCGGAAAAGTAGATTTTTCGATTACTTTCTGCTTATTTCATTGTTTTCATAAAAATAAACAAAAAACAATGAGTATTGCGACAATATACTTTTTTATCAAAAATATAATAAATAAAGTGTTTTTCAACGTTTTTAGGAGTACTGCATTAACGGCATTTTACACAAAACCCTTTTTTACACGTATAATATATGCATTTCGTATAAAGATCAAATTTCTGCCTAAAAAGTTATTTTTTCGATGTTTTTAAGGTTTTTAAGAAAACGGAAAAATACATTTTTTTTCAACAATATTTCTTTTCTCTAAAATTGCACAAACTACCCATTTTTAAGTTTTTATCTTTATTTTACGATAATATATTTTTTTCTCTAAAACTGCATAAATGACCATTTTTTCATTGTTTTTCAGAGATTTAGAAAAGAACTATGTTTTTACATCAAAAAGCGAGTTTTTCAGTATTTTTCTTTTAATTTTCATGTTTTAATTTAAAACAAGACCAATACACTACATATTTTTTTTCTCTTTAAAGTTATATAAACTACCCTATTTAAACCTTTTTATCGGTTTTAACAACATTTTGAAGAAAATCATTTTTTCATGTTACATAAAATGTAATACAAGCCATTTATATGAAAAAATATATATTTCTTTTAAAAAAAAAGGATATTTCACTGTTTTTTTTATTTACATTTCAATGTTTTGATTGAAATTGAAGGCAAAAGCAAGAAATATATTAACTTTTTATTGCAATTCATTTTTTTTCTCTCAATATTGCATAAATTATCCCCTTTTCAGCGTTTTTAGGAGAGTTAAAATCTCATCTAAGAAAGACCATCTTTTTTTAGTTCAGAAGATAGGAATATATGCCATTACAAGAAAAAAGTTCCTTTTCACCGAAAAAGTAGATTTTTCGATGATTTTCTGCTTAATTCAATGTTTTTTATAAAAAAATAAACAAAAGAGAATGAATATTGCGACATTATAGTTTTTTCTCAAAAATTTCATAAATGACGTGTTTTTCAACGTTTTTAGGAGTATTAATTAACGTTATATTACACAAAACCCTTTTTTACAAGTATAATATTAGCAATTTCTATAAAGACAAAAGTTCTGCCTCAAAAGTGACTTTTTCAATGTCTTTATCCTTTTTTTCATTTGTTGGTGGAAGAAAACCAAAAAAAGAATTTTTTTTGCGACAATATTTCTTTTCTCTAAAATTACACAACCTACCCATTTTTATGTTTCTATTCTTATTTTACGATATATTTTTTTTTCTCTAAAACTGCATAAATGACCCTTTTTTCAATGTTTTTCAGAGATTTTAAAAAAAGTATGTTTTTACATCCAAAAGTGAGTTTTTCAGAAATTTTCTTTTAATTTTCATGTTTTAATTGAAAACAAGACCAATACATTATATTTTTTTTTCTCTTCAAAGTTACATAAACTACTCTATTTAATTTTTTTATTGATTTTAACAACATTTTGAAGAAAATCCCTTTTTCATGTTACATAAAATGTAATACAAGACATTAAATGAAAAAAATATATATATTTCTTTTAGAAAAAAGAATTTTCAGTGTTTTTTTTTTTTTTACATTTCCATGTTTTGATTCAAAATGAAGGAAAATGAAAAAAACATATTAACTTTTAAATGCAATTCATTTTTTTTTTCTCTCAAAATTGCATAAATTATCCTCTTTTCAGCATTTTTAGGAGAATTAACATCTCATCTAAAAAAGCCCATTTTTTTTAGTTAAGAAAAAAGGAATATATGCCATTTCACGAAAAAAGTTCTTTTTCACCGAAAAAGTAGTATTTTCGATGATTTTCTGCTTATTTCATTGTTTTCATAAAAAAATAAAGAAAAAACAATGAATATTACGACAGTATAATTTGATGAGGTGAGGTGAGGTGTTTTCAACGTTTTAAGGAGTATTAACGGCATTTTACACAAAACCCTCTTTTATAAGTACATGATATGATATTTGTATAAAAACAAAATTTCTACCTAAAAAGTGACTTTTTCAATGTTTTTATCTTATTTTCATTTGTTGGTGGAAGAAAACCAAAAAATACTTTTTTTTTGGACAATATTTCTTTTCTCTAAAATTGCACAAACTACCCATTTTCATGTTTTTATCCTCATTTTACGATTATATTTTTTTC
This sequence comes from Callinectes sapidus, assembly GCA_020233015.1. Taxonomy (NCBI): domain Eukaryota; kingdom Metazoa; phylum Arthropoda; class Malacostraca; order Decapoda; family Portunidae; genus Callinectes; species Callinectes sapidus. The sequence goes on along the minus strand of CM035183.1, from coordinate 195,149 downwards.
TCTCTATAACTGCATAAATGACATTTTTTTCAATGTTTTTTTCAGAGATTTAGAAAAAAGTATGTTTTTACATCTAAAAGTGAGTTTTTCAGTAATTTTCTTTTAATTATCATGTTTTAAAAACGCTGAAAATTGGATAATTCAAATTAAACATGTTTTACATTTAAAAGGGGGTTAAGTGTAAAATGCCGTTAATACTCTTAAAAACTTTGAAAAAAAACGTAACTTATGATATTTTAGATAAAAAAAAAAGCATATTGTAACATGAAAAAGTTGTTTTCTACAAAATGTTTTTAAACGGCAAAAAAGGTTAAAAATGGGTACTTTGTAAATTTCAGAGAAAGAAAATGTATATAGTGTTTATTTTCTAGCTTTTAAAAATCAAAATCTTGAAATCAATATAACATGATTAAAAAATGACTTTTGGTGTAAAATCATATTTTTTTTTTTCTAAAAGAGATGGTTTTCCTTGAAAAGTTGCAAATCTTCGAAAAAAAATATTGAAAAAAGGGTCATTTAAGCTGTTTTAGAGAAAAAAAATATATTATTGTAAAATAAGGATAAAAGCATAAAAATAGGTAATTTGTGCAATTTTAGAGAAAAAAAATATTGTCGAAAAAAAGAATTTTTTTGGGGTTTTCTTCCACCAACAAATGAAAATAAGATAAAAACATTGAAAAGGTCACTTTTTTGGAAAAATTTTCTTCTTTATTCAAATTGCTGATATTATACATGTAAAAACGGGTTTTGTTTAAAATCCCGACAATACTCCCAAAAACGTTGAAAAACACGTCATTTATGAAATTTTTCAGAAAAAAGTATATTGTCGAAGAATTCAGTATTTTTTTTTTTTTATGAAAACAATAAAATATGCAGAAAATCATCGAAAAATTCACTTTTTTGTGAAAAGGAACTTTTTTCGTGAAAAAGCATATATTGATTTAAATTAGCTACAAAAGAAGATGCTCTTTCTTACATAAAATGTTAATTTTCCTAAAAACGATGAAACTGGGATAATTTATTAAATTTTGAGAGAAAAAAAATGAATTGCAGAAAAAAGTTAATATATTTCATGATTTTTCTTTCATTTTCAATCATAACATGGAAATGAAAGGAAAATACACTGAAAAATTATTTTCCTAAAAGAAATATATATATTTTCACCTTGAAATAGATTGTATTATATTTTACATAACATGAAAAAAGGATTTTTTTCAAAATGTTGTCAAAACCAATAAAACGATATAAATAGGGTAGTTTATGTAATTTTAAAGAGAAAAAAATATATAGTGTATTGTTTATGTTTTTAATTAAAACATGGAAATTCAAAAAAATTGCTGAAAAACTCACTTTTGGAATTTAAAACATACTTTTTTCCTAAGGGAAGATGCATTTTTCATATAAATATTGTAAAACCCTTAAAAACGTTGAAAAATGGATAATTCAAATCGCATATGTTATATATTTAAAAAGGGTTTTTTTTACGATAATATTTTTTTTCTTTAAAACTGCATAAATGACCCTTTTTTAAATGTTTTTCGGAGATTTACAACTTTTGAAGTAAAAATACCATATTTACGTTAAAAAAAATATATGATTTTACACAAAAATTCATTTGTTAATAATTTTCTATTGATTTCAATGTTTTGATTAAAAACAAGAAAATAAACACCATATACATTTTATTTTTCTGAAGCTGTACAAATTACGCATTTTTAACCTTTTTGGACGTTTAAAAATATTTTGTAGCAAACAACATTATCATGTTACAATATACTTTTTTTTTATCTAAAATTTCAAAAATTTGGTTTTCATCAGTTTTTAAGAGTATTTTACACAAAACCCCCAATTACAAGTATAACATATACAATTTGAATTATCCATTTTTTAACGTTTTAAGGGTTTTACAATATTTCTATGATAAAACCATCTTCCCTTAGAAAAAAAAAGTATGTTTTTACCTCCAAAAAGGAATTTCTCAGTAATTATCTTTGAATTTCCATGTTTTAATTAAAAATAGTAACAATACGCTATAGTTTATTGTTTTTATTTTTAAAGTTACATAAGCTACACTATTTAAACCTTTTTATTGGTTTTAACACCATTTTGAAAAAAATCTCTTTTTAATGTTACATTAAATGTAATACAAGCCATTTCAAGAAAACAAAAATATATTTCTTTTAGAAAAAGGAGTTTTCAGTGTTTTTTCTTTTTATTTCCATGTTTTGATTAAAAATGAAAGAAAAAGCAAGAAATATATTAACTTTTAATTGCAATTCATTTTTTTCTCTGAAAATTTCATAAATTATCCCCTTTATAGCGTTTTTAGGAGAATTAACATCTTATCTTAGAAAGACCATCTTTTATTTAGTTCAAAAAAAACGAAAATATGTCATTTTACGAAAAAAGTTCCTTTTCACCGAAAAACTGATTTTTTCGATGATATTCTGCTTATTTTATTGTTTTCATAAAAAAATAAACAAAAAACACTGAATGTTGCAACAATATACTTTTTTCTGAAAAAAATCATAAATCACTTTTTTTCAACGTTTTTTGGAGTATTAAAGCAATTTTAAACAAAACCTTCTTTTTCAAGTATAATATATGCAATTTGAATAAAGAGAAAAATTCTGCCTAAAAAGTGACTTTTTCAATGATTTTTTCTTATTTTCATTTGTTAATGGAAAAAAATTAGAAAAATACATTCTATTTCTCGACAATATTTTTTTTCTCTAAAATTGCACAAATTACCTATTTTTATGCTTTAATCCTTATTTTACGATAATATATATTTTTTTTTTCTCCAAAACTGCATAAATGACCCGTTTTTCATTGTTTTTCGGAGATTTACAACTTTTCAAGGAAAACCATCTCTTTTACGAAAAAAATATGATTTTACACCAAAAGTAATTTTTTAGTAATTTTCTATTGATTTCAATAATTTAATTAAAAAAAATAAAAAGTAAACACTATATACATTTTCTTTCTCTGAAACCGTACAAAGTACGCATTTTTAACCTTTTTGGACGTTAAAAATATTTTGTGGAACATACTTTTTCATGTTACAATATACTTTTTTTTTAATCTAAAATTTCATAAATTAGGTTTTCTTCAGTTTTTATGAGTATTAATGGCATTTTACACAAAACCCTCTTTTACAAGTATAACATATGCGATTTGAATTATCCATTTTTCAATATTTTTAAGGGTTTTAAAATATTTTTTTATGACAAATTCATCTTCTCTTAAAAAAAAAAAAAAATGTATGTTTTACCTCCAAAAGTGAGTTTTTCAGTAATTTTCTTCAAATTTCGAAGGTAGGAGTATGAACGGCATTTTAAACAAAACCCTTTTTTACAAGTATAATATATGCCATTTGAATAAAAAGAAAATTCAGCCTAAAAAAAGACTCTTTCAAAGCTTTGTTCTTATTTTCATTTGTTGGTGGAAGAAAATAAAAAAAAATACATTCTTTTTATCGACAATATTTTTTTTCTCTAAAATTGCAATAAAAAGTTAATATATTACTTGCTTTTTCTTACATTTTCAATCAAAACATGGAAATGTAAAGAAAAAAAACACTGAAAAATGCTTTTCCTAAAAGAAATATATATTTTTTTTCATTGAAATGGCTTGTATTATATTTTATGTAACATGAAAAGAGGATTTTCTTCAAAATGTTGTTAAAAGCAATAAAAAGGTTTAAATAGGGTAGTTTATGTATCTTTAAAGAAAAAAAAATATAAAGTGTATTGGTCTTGTTTTTAAATAAAACATGAAAATTAAAAGAAAATTAGTGAAAACTCACTTTTGGATGTAAAACCATAATTTTTTTCTAATTCACTGAAAAACAATGAAAAAAGGGTCATTTATGCAGTTTTAGAGAAAAAAATATGATTTAGTAAAATAAGGATAAAATATAAAAATGGGTAGTATGTGCAATTTTAGAGAAAAGAAATATTTTCGCAAAAATTAATGTATTTTTTGGTTTTCTTTCACCAACAAATGAAAATAAGATAAAAATATTAAAAAAGTTACTTTTTAGGCAGAAATTTTGACTTTATACAAATTGCACATATTATACATGTAAAAGGTGGTTTTGTTAAAAATGCCGTTAATACTCCTAAAAACGTTGAAAAACATGTCATTTATGAAATTTTTTAGAAAAAATTATATTATCATTATATTCATTGTTTTTTTGTTTATTTATTATGAAAACAATGAAATAAGCAGAAAATCATTGAAAAATCTTTTTCGGTGAAAAGGAATTTTTTTTGTGAAATAGCATATATTCCCTTCTTCTTAACTAAAAAAAAGATGGTTTTTCTTAGATGAGATGTTAATTCTCCTAAAAACGGTGAAAAGAGGATAATTTATGCAATTTTGAGAGAAAAAAAATGAATTGCAATAAAAAGGTAATATATTTTTTGCTTTTTCCTTCTTTATCAATCAAAACATGGAAATGTAAAGAAAAAACAGTGAAAAATCCTTTTTCTAAAAGATATTTTTTTTTTTTTCATTGAAATGGCTTGTATTACATTTTATATAACAAGAAAAAGAGATTTTTTTCAACATGTTGTTCAAACCGATAAAAAGGTTTAAATAGTGTAGTTTATGTAATATTAAAGATAAAAAATATATAGTGTATTGGTCTTGTTTTTAATTAAAACATGAAAATTAAAAGAAAATTACTGAAAAACTCACTTTTGGATGCTAAAACATACTTTTTTTCTAAATCTCTGAAAAACATCGAAAAAAGGGTCATTTATGCAGTTTTAAAGAAAAAAAATATATCATCGTAAAATAAGGATAAAAACATAAAAATGGGTAGTTTGTGTAATTTTAGAAAAAAAGAAATATTGTTGCAAAAAATAATGTATTTTTTGGTTTTCTTCCACCAACAAATTAAAATAAGATAAAAACATTGAAAAAGTCACTTTTTAGGCAGAAATTTTGTCTATATACAAATTGCATATATTATACTTGTAAAAGTGGGTTTTGTGTAAGATACCGTTAATGCTTTTAACAACGTAAAAAACACGTCATTTATGAATTTTTTGAGAAAAAAGTATATTGTTGCAATATTCATTGTTTTTTGTTTATTTTTTTATGAAAACAATAAAATAAGCAGAAAATCACGAAAATCTACTTTTTTGGTGAGAAGGAACTTTTTTCGTGAAAGGGCATATATTCCTTTCTTCTTATCTAAAAAAAAGGTGGTCTTTCTTAGATGAGATGTTAATTCTCCTAAAAACGTTGAAAAGGGGATAATTTATGAAATTTTGAGAGAAAAAAAATGAATTGCAATAAAAGTTAATATATTTCTTGCTTTTTCCTTCATTTACAATTAAAACATGGAATGGTAAAAAAAAAAAAACAGTGAAAAATCCTTTTTCTAAAAGATATATATATTTTTTTTATTGAAATGGCTTGTGTTACATTTTATGTCACAAGAGAAAGAGATTTTTTTTCAAAATGTTGTTAAAACCAATAAAAAGGTTTAAATAGGGTAGCTTATATAACTTTAAAGAGAAAAAAATATATAGTGTATTGGTTTTGTTTTTAATTAAAACATTAAAATTAAAAGAAAACTACTGAAAAACTCACTTTTGGATATAAAAACATACTTTTTTTCTAAATATCTGAAAAACATTGAAAAAAGGTTCCTTTATGCAGTTTTAGAGAAAAAAAAAATATTATCGTTATATATGGATAAAAACATAAAAATGGGTAGTTTGTGCAATTTTAGAGAAAAGTAATATTGTCCCAAAAAAGAATGTATTTTTTGGTTTTCTTCCACGAAAAAATGAAAATAAGATAAAAAAATTGAAAAAGTCAATTTTTGTTTTTATTCAAATTGCTTATATTATACTTGTAAAAGGGGATTTTGTGTAAAATGCCGTTAATACTTCTAAAAACGTTGAAAAACACGTCATTTATGAAAATTTTGAGAAAAAAGTATATTGTCGCATTATTCATTGTTTTTTGTTTATTTTTTTAAGAAAACAATGAAATTAGCATAAAGTCATCGAAAAATCTACTTCTTCGGTGAGAAAAAAACTTTTTTCGTTAAATGGCATATATTCCTTTTTTAAACTAAAAAAAAAAAGATGGTCTTTCTTAGATGAGATGTTAATTCTTCTAAAAACGCTGAAAAGAGGATAATTTATGCTATTTAAAAAAAAAATTAATTGCAATAAAAAGTTAATATATTTCTTGCTTTTACCATCATTTTCAATCAAAACATGGAAATGTAAAGAAAAAACACTGATAAATCCTTTTTCTGAAAGAAATATATATATTTTACATTGAAATGGTTTTTATTACATTTCATGTAACATGGAAAAGGAATTTTCTTCAAAATGTTGTTAAAACCAATGAAAAGGTATAAATAGGTTAGTTCATGTAACTTTAAAGAGAAAAAAATATGTAGTGTATTGGTCTTGTTTTTAATTAAAACATAAAAATTAAAAGAAAATTACTGAAAAACTCACTTTTGGATGTAAAAACATACTTTTTTTTCTAAATCTCTGAAAAAAAACATTGAAAAAAGGTCATTTATGCAGTTATAGAGAAAAAATATATTATCGTAAAAAAAGGATAAAAACATAAAAATGGGTAGTTTGTGCAATTTTAGAGAAACGAAATATTGTCGGAAAAAATAATGTTTTTTTTTGGTTTTCTTCCACCAACAAATGAAAATAAGATAAAAACATTGAAAAAGTAACTTTTTAGGCAGAAATTTTGTCTTTATACAAATTGCATATAGGTATAATACATATAGGTATAATACTAGGGGTTTTGTGTAAAATGCCGTTAATACTCTTAAAACCGTTGAAAAACACGTCATTTATGAAATTTTTAGAAAAGTAAATTTCGCAATATTCTTTTTTTTCATGAAAACAATGAAATAAGCAGAAAATCATCAAAAAAACTACTTTTCCGGTGAAAAGGAACTTTTTTTCGTTAAATGGCATATATTCCTTTCTTCTTAATTAAAACAAAAGATGGTCTTTCTTAGATGAGATGTTATTTCTCCTAAAAACGCTGAAAAGGGGATAATTTAGGCAATTTTGAGAGAAAAAAAATGAATTTCAATAAAAAGTTAATATATATCTTGCTTTTACCTTATTTTTTTTTTTTTATCAAAACTTGGTAATGTAAAGAAAAAAAAAGTGAAAAATCCTTTTCCTAAAAGAAATATATTTTTTTTTCATTGAAATGGCTTGTATTTCATTTTATGTATCATGGAAAAAGGATTTTCTTTAAAATGTTGTTAAAACTAATAAAAAGGTTTAAATAGAGTAGTTTATGTAACTTTAAAGAGAAAAAAATATTTAGTGTATTGGTATTGTTTTTAGTTAAAACATGAAAATTAAAAGAAAATTACTGAAAAACTCGCTTTTCGATGTAAAAACATGCTTTTTTTCTAAATCTCTGTAAAATATTGAAAAAAGGGTCATTTATGCAGTTTTAGAGAAAAAAATATATTATCGTAAAATAAGGATAAAAACATAAAAATGAGTAGTTTGTGCAATTTTAGAGAATATAAACATTGTCGCAAAAAAAAAAAATTTGGTTTTTTCCCACTAACAAATGAAAATATGATAAAAAAACATTGAAAAAGTCACTTTTTAGGCAAAAATTTTGTCGTTATACAAATTGCATATATTATACTTGTAAAAGGGGGTTTTGTGAAAAATACCGTTAATACTCCTAAAAACGTTGAAAAACACGTCATTAATGAAATTTTTGAGAAAAAAAGTATATTGTCGAAATATTCATTGTTTTTTGTTTATTTTTTTATGAAAACAATGAAATAAGAAAAACATCGATAAAAAATATTTTCCAGTAAAAAGTAACTTTTTTTCGTGAAATGGCATATATTCCTTTCTTTTTAACTAAAAAAAGAATGTCTTTGTTAGATGAGATGTTAATTCTCCTAAAAACGTTTAAAAGAGGATAATTTATGCAATTTTGAGAAAAAAAAATGAATTGCAATAAAAAGTTAATGTTTCTTGTTTTTTCCTTCATTTTGAATCAAAACATGAAATGTAAAGAAAAAACACTGAAAATTCCTTTTTCTTAATGAAATATACATTTTTTTTCATTGAAATGGCTTGTATTACATTTTATATAGCATGAAAAAGGGATTTTCTTCAAAATGTTGTTAAAACCGATAAAAAGGTTTAAATGGGGTAGTTTATGTAACTTTAAAGAGAAAAAAATAAATAGTGTGTTGGTCTTGCTTTTAATTAAAACATGAAAATTAAAAGAAAATTACTGAAAAACTCATTTTGGATGTAAAAACATACTTTTTTCTAAATCTATGAAAAACATTGAAAAGGGTCATTTATGTAGTTTTAGAGAAAAACAAATATTATTGTAAAATAAGGATAAAAACATGAAAAAGGGTAGTTTGTGCAATTTTAGGGAAAAGAAATTTTGTCGGAAAAGAGAATATATTTTTTGCTTTTCTTCCACCAACAAAAGATTATAAGATAAAAATATTGAAAAAGTCACTTTTAAATTTAAAGTGTGTTGGGCATGTTTTTAATTAAAACATGAAAATAAAAAGAAAATTACTGAAGAACTCACTTTTGGATGTAAAAACATACTTTTTTTTTTTTAATCTCTGAAACATTTACAAAAAAAGGGTCAATTATCCAGTTTTAGAGAAAAAAAATATTATCGTAAAATAAGGATAAAAACATAAAAATGGGTAGTTTGTGCAATTTTAGAGAAAAGAAATATTGGCGGAAAAAAGTATGTATTCTTTATTTTCTTCCACTAACAAATGAAAATAAAATAAAAATAGTGAAAAAGTCACATTTTAGGCAGAAATTTTGTTTTTATACAAATTGCATATATTATACTTGTAAAAGGGGGTTTTGTGTAAAATGCCGTTAATACTCCTAAAAACGTTGAAAAACATGTCATTTATGAAATTTTTGAGAAAAAAGTATATTGTCGCAATATTCATTGTTTTTTGTTTATTTTTCATGAAAACAATGAAATAAACAGAAAATCATCGAAAAATCTACTTTTTCGGTGAAGAGGAACTTTTTTCGTGTAATGCCATATATTTATTTCTTCTTAAGTAGAAAAAGATGGTCTTTGTTAGATAAGGTCTTAATTCTCCTTAAAACGCTGAAAAGGGGAAAATTTATGCAATTTTGAGAGAAAAAAAATTATTTGCAATAAAAAGTTAATAAATTTCTTGGTTTTCCTTTATTTTTAATCAAAACATGGAAATGTAAAGAAAAAAAAGTGAAAAATCCCTTTTCTAAATGAAATATATATTTTTTTCATAGAAATGGATTATATTACATTTTATGTAACATGAATTAGGGATTTTCTTCAAAATGTTGTTAAAACCGATAAAAAGGTTTAAATATGGTATTTTGTGTAACTTTAAAGAGAAAAAAATATATAGTGTATTGGTCTTGTTTTTAATTAATCATTTTTATGCCAGTTTTGATTCTGTTTTTAGGAAATTTGGAAATGTCAATAAGAACACATTACTATTTTTATTCAAATCATACTGTTTGCCAAATTATGGACTTCCATTATGGAATTCATGCAAAAAAATCTCTAGCAGATTCTTCAAGGCCTTTGTAATAGCATCCTCTGATGCTATTAAGAAAATTAGTAAAGTTGCTTGGCACACTAGTAGTCATAATTTGGCAAAAGACCTTCACATACTTTTATTTCATCATTATTTTATATTTGTACAATGCAGATATTTTAAATCTCTTTTTGACAGGAGATATAAGATTTTAAAGATTGTACTGTCATGTGTTTTTATAGGATACCATTACAACAGTCTTGGAAATCTTGTATTGAACAAATACAGTGTAAATTTTGATGAATGTGAATTGGACATATTGATGGCACGCCTTTCTTGGGTACAAAGTCATGAGTCATGTACAGGTACTTAATTAAGGTGACTTTAAGGATAAAGATATATATTTGGGTTTCAATGATTGCATTATTTATATTGCTTAAAATTTTTTAATCATAATTTTAATTTTATACAATATTATCTTTGCATTCTCTTATCTTAATCAGCAATTGTGAATAATTTTAATGCGTGTTATGTGTTGTTTTTATAATTGTATCGAAGATTGCAATTAACTTACCTATTAATCTTATGTACGTTGTTAGTACAAAATAAAGAATTTGAATTTCAACTTGAACTAATAATAAAAATAATAATAATAATAATAATAATAATAATAATAATAATAATAATAATAATAATAATAATAATAATAATAATAATAATGCAAATAAAAAAATAAATAAATAAAAAAAAAATATATATA
>CM035183.1:152264-173319 GCA_020233015.1 Callinectes sapidus | reverse complement strand
TATTTCATTAGCTGTGCCTTTAACCCTTAGGGCTCCTGTGTAATCTACACCTGTTATTTGAAAAGGATCAGACTTAGTTATTCTAAATGCAGGAAGTGGTAGTGAATTTACAGGAGAATAATGGCTCCCTTGATGTTTCTTACAGATCTTACATACCCTCAATACTTGTTTAGCGACTTGCCGCAATTTTGGGATCCACCATTTCTGTCGCATATAACTGACTGTGTGGTTCGTACCAAAATGATGATTTAACGCATAACATCTTTGAATTAAGAGTCGCGTAACATGATGTTTTCCAGATAGTAGGATAGGATATTTTAACATATCTTGGAATGTGGCCAATTGCAATCTTCCCCTACATTTTATCACACCATGCTCCATGTACAGTCTCAATTGCAGCATTAGATTTGTATAGAAGTTTTTATCATCTTTTTTCATTACTACTTTATATTCTTGAGGATAGGATTCTTTTTGCACCAATTTATACAGTTCAAATTCTGCTGCTCTTAGTTCTTTCACGTTCAACCTCGAGTTGGTGGTGACAGCCGAATCCGAGCTCTTCGCGCTCAAGTTATTTTTAAAGCGAAGTATCCATGCTAATACTCGCATACCTTTATCATAGCTACCAAATCTTTCCCATTCCATTAATTTTATTGGCTGTGAATTTATTGTAAGTATTGTGGCCTTTTCCGAGCAGTTGTCAATTTTACCGAATTTCATATCCTCTGGCCACTTATCGCGATGGGGTAACCATTGAGGTATATGCCACCACAATGAAGATTCTTTAAGTTTTTCAGTAGGAATACCTCTTGTCAATTGATCTGCCGGATTATCCTTAGTAGACACATATCTTATATGATTTACTGGAATGAGTGTTTTAATTTCTTCTACTCTATTATTACATAGGCAGGTAATATTTTTTTACTTTGGATCCAATGAAGTGCCACCTGGCTATCGCACCACAAATGGATATTTTTGAAGAGTATAACACCATTATAGGCATCTTTCACAAATTTACTTAACCTAGCGGGCAACAGAACTGCTGTTAATTCTAATTTTGGGATAGTGACTGCTTTGATTGGTGCTACTTTAGCTTTGCCAATCACTAGATTACCAGATCCATTTACTATGTATACACAAGCACCATAAGCCATATTATTTGCATCTCCGAATACATGCATGTCTCCTTCCTGTATTAAGGTTAACACACGAGGGATTGTTATTTTACTCGCCTTGTGGAGCTCTGCGGTATGGCCTTCCCATTCTGTATTCATTACCTCTGGCAGGGGCTGATCCCAATTAAGTTTTGCTTTCCAGAGGTTTTGTAGGAAGATACGTGCTTTGATGGTGACTGGTAGTAGTAAACCTAATGGGTCGAAGAGCTGTGATACCATACTCAGAAATTTGCGTTTGGTCACCCTGCCTTGGATTTCTGTGCGTAGATTAAATGAGAGGGAGTCTGATTTAGGTTCCCAATACAATCCTAGTATTTTGACTGGTCCCTTTTCTCCACCTATAACCCCGTCCAAGTGCAGTTGTTGTTCTAGCTGAGGGCTGGTAGTGGTCCATTCACGCAGGTACAGATTGGCTTTCTTGAAGGGTTTTTGCACTTGCCAATAATATGCTAGTAAATCTTCTTGATTAGCTGTACCTTGTGGGTTGTCAATATATAAACCCCGCTTTATATCATCTATCATCTCATTTGCTTCATCCAGATTATTTAAATGGTGTCTTATGGTTGCATTGAGAAGGAATTGAGAACATGTGGCTCCAAATAAAACTACTCTAAATCTGTAAATCAGAAAGTCTGATTCTGGCTCTGAAGGATCTTTGGGCCATAAAAATCTTGTATAGTCTCGATCATCCTCATGCAATTGCACCATTAAGAAAGCTTTTTCTATGTCCGAGATGAATGCATATTTTTGACATCTGAATCTCATTAACACTTGCGCTAGATCGGGTACTAAGCTGGGACCAGTATATAGACAATCATTTAAACTGAGAGATTTTGAACTTACCTTAGCAGAACAATCATAAACTTCTCTAATCGGTGTTGTATTACTTTCCTTTTTCACACCATGATGTGAGAGATAATGAATACCCTGATGGTTTGTTTCTTTTGGTACTAATTCAGTAAAACCTCTTTTTTCCTGTTCTTTAATTACTTGAGTCTATTGACTATAAAATACATGATTTTTTTTCGAATGACCTTTGTAATCCTCTCAGTCTTCCCAACGCCCAACCAAAATTACTAGATAAATCTTCCATATTATCTTTCCAAGGCCGACTGACCTTATACTACCCAAGTACAGTATCATATGAGACTGAATCTTCAAATCTCTTCATTGTCACAGCAACATCTTTAGATATTTCATTAGGTAATATTCCTATGTGATCTAGTTCCCATAGTTTATTTAGATCATCAACGCATGGTGTGTGATTCCATAGGACTGGCTGCAACATTGAGAATAGCAACTACTTCTACCTGAGTTTTAACATTGTTTCTATCCTGGTATTTACCACTTAGAGCAAACCCACAGATAGTTGGAATGAGTATTAACTCTCCTTCCTTTTTGTACCCAGGATGTATTATATCATAATAATAGTCAGCTTCTATCAGTAAGCCTATTTCCTTTGTTGTTGTCACCTTAGGATCTGCTAACTTGTACCCCTTAATATGTATTTTTACAAGTTCTCTTTGCAAACCCCTACAAGCAATATGTCCAGGTACCTTGTCTATAACCACAGCATTCATCCTTTTTTACTTTTTAATATAACTCAAAGATACAATTTCATATGTTTTACTATCTTGAGTTTTGGTGAATCCTTCTAATTGTAAGGTTTCTTGTCTCACTTTAGAACACTGTAACGACGGTAGAGCTGACCGAAGTACAAATGTCCTTTGTGAGCATTGGTAAAGTAGAACCCGAACATTTATTACTTTGTCTTCCATACCCTTTAGTGGTAGCTGTAGGGTAGGAAGTATTACTTTGTGTTTATTGGTGACAATGGAGAAACTTTGACTTCCTTCAGTATTATCCACTTTTTCTTTTTGTATCACCCTTTTGGGATCAGTACACAGAGCATTGTAATGTTTGTTGCCACAATTACGACAATTATTTATTTTGGTGTTTAAACATCCTTTGACTTCGTGATTTGCATCTAGACAACCCACACACAAGTTGAGTTGTTCAGCTCTTTTTACTTTACTCGCACCTTGTGGGTATTTTTTACATTTATACCTAAGGTGGTTATTGCCTTGACACAATTTACACTGATATTTATTTACTTGTTTCTGATTGATTGTCATCGTGCTCGTAGTGAATGGTGTTTCTGCAAATTGAGCATAAGTTGCTCCCTCCATAGAGAATATCTCAGTCTGTAACCTTGACAGGATAGCATCGACATCCAGGATTTTATCATGCAAGTCACGTTTAATTTGCTCGTTGATGAGGCTAGGTAGTTTGTTTAGCAACATCACCGCACAAAATTCATTCCTGGACATATCCTGAGCCTCCACAGATTTATACAGACTCTCAAAGTCTGCATAGAAATGTTTAAGATATTCTATATTATTACGGGGAGTGTTCAACTGGCAAAGATGGGTTACAATGGCTAATTTGTTTCAATCTATTTGTCCATAATGATCTATCAACAATTTTAGAGCAGGGGCATAATTGATTGATTCTAGTTTAAACCCAGCTAATAATTACTTAGCTTCACCCTCTAGTTGTCCTCTTAAGTCAGTTAGTTTCTGAGCATCAGTCAATTCTGTATTTTTATCAACTGAGCAGGTGAATATATCCCAGAATCCCATCCATTGTGTGGGATCTCCGCTAAAGGTCGGCAGGGAAAGCTTGGGTAAATTGAATCCAGATTTATGAACTTTGGGAGCAGCCCTGCTGTCATTTGTAATATCCAATTCCTATAAGTATTGCTGAATTATTTCCTCATATTCACCATCCTTCAGCACTAATGCTTCAATCTCTTCTGGTTTCACTCGATCGTATATTCTCTCATTTAGCACATTTATGCGATCACGTAACGCAATTATTTGATTTCTTTTGGCTCTTATTTCTGATCTGGTGGCTTTTGTCATAAATTGCTTTAAATTACGACATGATGCAGTAATTCCACCTTTCGTTCCAGCCTTAATATTTTTCAACTTAATTAATTCCTCCATGATTTTAATTTACGTTAAGTTGCTATAAAAAAATAATCTAACAACCCACGTTCCGCTATCTAGCCTATCCTCCTTCCTTGTAAACTAGCCTATAACCAGCTTAGGCAAGGAAGACGCCATTTTAAAAGTCGTAGCAACACATGTACAAATTTAAAATAGGAGGCTGATGCGTGAGCGATGCAGACATTACGTTAATTCTGTACATAGATGCGGCAAAATCAGACTAGGAGAATGAAGTGAGTGGAACCAGGATCCGGTTCGACGGACCAATATGACGACTAACCTCCGATATCACCATAGAATTTCGCCAGCTTGCTCCCCGGTTGTTTGAATGCTGCCTTATACACAGCTATAACTGATCCCTAGTATATCTACTTTGAATTCATATAGTATAATAGTGACTTAGCGTGTATGTTATAATTGTTGAGGCAGTCTGCGAGGTGCTGGCACTTAAAATTGTAGCTGTTGAAAGGATGGACTAGTGAAGGTGTTCTCTTCATGATGAAAGTAAGTAAAAAGTGGGGGGCTTACGCTGTATCAGCGCGTGGCTGCGGGCGCTCATCTCCCGTCTCTTTGGCCTTTGAGCCTGTGGTGGAATAGTCCCTTACCCCGGGACATGGGGCCAGCATGAAATCCGGGTTTCCACAGTTTACCTTCCCTAGGTTGCCCTAGGTACCCATTTATCAACCAGTGAAGGATGAAAACCTGGGTGGGGTCCGCGCCGTCTTCGTCCGGGATCGAACTCGGGCCCACGGATTCGTAGCCAGACGCGCTAGCCACTGCACCGTGGCGATGAAGGACGTCTCTAATGTTTTCCACACGCTTCACTCCTAGCGTGATCTCACGCATGCGCGCTACGACTCATATGACTTGTAGTTATCCACACGATTGATGTAAATTCATTTTAAATTATGTGGATTTATTATTTTTACCTTAATTAATTAGGTTATATCAATAATTATTTACAATTAATAACGATACAAGCAAATAAAAAAATAGGATATTGAACAGCTGTAGAATTACATCTTTATCTACTGTCGGGATCATTAATATCAGTTTAGTCCGGACAGCCCCAGTTAAGTCTTAGTTATGTGCCCCATTCTATATTATGTATTTTACAATTTAAATCGAGTACTGTACTACAAAAAAAAACTCTACAGAACGTGTTTATCTGTAACATCAATAAGAGTTACAGAGAATAATGGTATGTTAAAGTTGTAAATTTGCCCTATTTGTCAGAATAGATATGATTAGATTAGTTTAATTTTGGTCTACTTGATGGACTAGGTTTGGTTAGGTTAGTTTGATTTTGGCCTATACTTGTTAGACTAGGTTTGGTTAGGTTAGGCTAATTTTGGCCTATACTTCTTGGACATGGTTTTGTTAGGTTAGTTTAATTTTGGCCTATACTTCTTAGACTACGTTTGGTTATGTTAGTTTAATTTTGGCCTATACTTCTTAGACTAGGTTTGTTTAGGTTGGTTTAGCTTCATTAATTTTTATTTGCTTGATGTTTTATTTGTTTCAAAGCTCACCAAACCTCTTCCTTTTGGCTGACAGCCCATTACTAACTTCATTCATCATAGTCCTTACCTCTGCATCTTCACATGCTTCATGGCTGGATGGAGATCCTGATAGAAATCTATAATCATATAGAGGTCTACTTTTGGTAAGGTTCTATCATCAGCCTTAGTGAAGCCTGGTAGAAGTTGACCAACCTTCACATGCTGCTTGCTCTGCAAATTAAAGTACAACCTCAGTTACCAGCAGTATCTCATAATACCTAATAATATTTATAATATTTAATTTTCATAATATTTATTCTGAATAGTGTCTAATCCATCCATACATTATATTATCTAAGACCTTACAGCCCATAATTTCTCTAATAAGAGTCATTCTAGAGTTAGAGCACAAGTTCTTTAGCTTGGGGTACTCTCAAGACAAGGAGTGAATTTATGCAAATTTAACTCCTTTTGTAATATTTTAACATATTTCTCACACCACCACAGTGTACAGTAAGCACTTATAACATAGCTGAGGAGCGTTGGTTTTAGATGGAGTTGCCATAATCACAAAAAAACAGTAGAAAATATGAACACCACGTCTGAATACCACTCGTTCCATGTGTTTTTGTATACAATCTGACGTCACATCCATAATTGCGGCTACTTCCCTGTTCCCGCGAAGAATTAAAGTTATATCTTCATTATCTGGTCAACTGGCTATTTCCAAGACGTAATATATGCACCATATTATTACTGCTACCTGCCATAATGCATTTCTAGATAATTTCCAGAACCGGAAGCATGTCAATTGTAATAGTGCAAACCAATTGAACAGACAGTGACTGTTTTGATATAGAAATACTAGTGTAAACCAATTGAACAGACGGTGACTGTTGAGTGCAAACATAGAGGATTTAGAATAAGATAGTGAGAATGCAGACAAAGACCGTTTCAGTGGGAATGATTCTGATAAGGACCCAGACCTGAGTTATTATATAAAGAAAATGCAAGGTCATCTAAGTGATGAGGAGGAACATGCATTGCCGGCGAGGAAACGCCCCCTCCCCCCCCCCCCAAAAAAAAAAAAAAAAAAAGTTAATGTACAGCAACCGATACACAGTTGTTTGCATTGGACTAAGGAGGATGGGCGCAGGAGGGTTGATCCTAGGATCAACATCTCTTTTTAATCCTTACAATGCCTTCCTGTTTAGGGAGAAGACACTGCACAAAACGATGCAGAAGCATCTACAAATAAGGAACACTGCTCAAAGCCTCGAGAGAAGATCTTTCTAAAGCAGGTGTGGAGGATTAGGGAGGTATACTCAGTCGTGCGGGCAGGGGTTTATTTACGGTGCGAGGCACCGGTGACGAGGCGATGATACGACATGAGTACAACCAAAGGCCTGTAAACAAGGTTCACAAAGTATATTATGACTATAACTAAACTATAACTAAACATAACTATATTGCATATATAACAGTAATGACAAAATCGAAGAGTATCTGATATAACGTAAAAATATGTTCTTACCCAAGCTCGAGACCGTCACGAAGAAGTGGCTACAGTATGTGTGTACAGTAGCTAAGTCACCAGCTGAATGAATCACTACGTCAAGGTGACAAGAAAAGAAACCTTGTATCACAAATCTAAACCAACCACAACCCGAAACAAGATGACGTCAATAGTAACTATGCTGCTGTTCCCGACTACCACTGGTGATTAGTGGGATAGAAGCAGAAGTACCAACCCGCCTTCTTGTCCTTCTCGTGGAAGTCTTGATTGACAGAGAGGAGGCTGTAATTTCCTTAATAAGCAAGGATGCAGCGACTTCATACCTCATGTGTCAGAAGCTTCGTGCTTTCCCGCCTTTGTAGTGCTGACTTTGATTCTCCAAGAGGATTTAAGGTAGCTGGCAAAGAAAAAGGCAAGTGTAATAGAACTTTGGTGGCTTTTAAATCAAATCCACTCCGCTACTACTAGACTGCAGCTAGAGGTGGCCGAGGATTTGATGCAGGGGTACGTAGTAAGGTCTACGCACTGACGGGATAAACAGGGAGATTGCCTTAGAAATAATTCTCTGTGGTTAAACATCACTACGGACCCGAGAGCTTCCTCCGCACCATTTTGCTTGCCTTCGCATGCAGCATGCGGCCTTCAATAAGACGAGAAAGACCGAATTGGGGGCCTTGTAGCGGCTCTTAACTGTACATATGTAGCTGACTGATCTGCGGCTTGGTACACCCAGATAGCCGCTTCCCAACGGGGGATGCCCATGCAGTAGCCTGTATGTCGCATTCCTGCCGGTGGTGACACGGACGGCGGCGGGGGAGAAGGAGGCCGCAGTATGGATCGATCTGCCTGCGCACGGCCAAAAGAAGTTGCCCAAGAAAAAGGCAAGTCTAATAGAACTTGGGTGGCTGTCAAATTAAGTCCACTCCGGTACTACTATACTGCAGCTGGCGGTGGTGGGGGTTTGATGCAGGGGTTGGTAGTAAGGTCTACTGAAGGGACGGGGAGTCAGGATAAATCTATACCCTGGGGTTAGACGTACTACGGACCCGAGAGCTCCTTGCGCACCATTTTTCTTGCCTCGCATGCAGCATGCGGCCTTCATCCTCATTATTGAGCCTAGGAAAAATCGGTTGGTGTTTTGTAGGGGCTATAAACGCTTAAGCTGACTGATCTGGAAGTGCCTCATCCAGATACCAACTTCCCAACGAGGGATGCCCATGCAGTTGCAGCAGGGGCAGTTTGTTGACACAAACTGACGGATTGACTACCTGTATAGGGCATTCCTGCCGCTGGTGACACGGACGGCGGCGGAGGAGAAGCAGAAGGCTGTAGTATGGATCTGGCTGCGGCGGGCAAAGAACTTGGGAAAAACAAACAAACAAGACTATATTGATACCAAGTGTTGGTGCTGCAAAATAGCAACTATATTAATTGATTCATAAACCCTAACTGACATGTGCTCGGTGATAGACCTGACCAGTCTCTCTATGGTTCCAAGGATGTGATGTGAATTATGCTAACAAATCAAAGCACATAAAAACTCTTGCAGCCGCAGTTCGTTGATACATAGTGGTTGGCTGCGTACCTAAGTTTTTTAAAGATGGTGAATCGGAGGCGATAGTAACAAGTCCTCCTTTCGAGGAAACTTGTTACATCTGGCTGGGGACCTGAGAGTTTAATTCCAATGGTTCCAAAACTCCCAGCCGAGAGAGAAGGACCTCCTCGTGGTTCCCACCGGGCAACGGTCTTTAAGCTATTGAGATGGATTAAACACCGGCTAACTCTTCTCTCTCGCACACCGGGTAAAGTAGTGGGCCTGCTTCTATAGCTAAAGCTTAAGCATTCCCGGTACATTTGTGCCACCCCATTTTAGGTTTTGGCACACGAAAAAAAAAAGTATTACTTCGATAACAAATTTTTTTTTTATCTATTTGCAGAAGGGGATAAGGGAAGGCGCGAATTAATTGAATAGTTACTTGTGAAATTGTAATAGTGCAAACCAAATGAACAGACAGTAACTGTTTTGATATAGAATACCTAGTGTAAACCAACTGAACAGACAGTGACTTGTGAAATTGTAATAGTGCAAGCCAATTGAACAGAGAGTGACTGTTTTGATATAAAAATACTAGTGTAAACCAATTGAACAGACGGTGACTCTTGAGTGCAAACAGAGGATTTCGAATATGATAGTGAGAATGCAGACAAAGACCTTCTCAGTGGAGATGATCATGATAAGGACCGAGACTTTGACCTGAGTTCTTATATAAAGAAAATGCAAGGTCATCTAAGTGATGAAGAGGAACATGCATTGCCGGCGAGGAAGCGCCAACCCCCCCAAAAAAGGGTTAATGTACAGCAACCGATACCCGGTTGTTCCCATTGGACTGAGGAGGATGTGCGCAGGAGGGTTGATCCTAGGATCAACATCTCTTCTCAAAGTAGTGATATTAATGAGGAAAAAGGGAAATAGCAGGAAAAAGAAATGGACAGTGATGAAGTGGCAGAGAATATGGAGGAAAATACAGACGAGGCTATGGAAAGTCATGGTGAGTATGATGAACTGGAAAAAAAAATGTGGCAGAGTTTTAACATATGCATTCCAATCAGCAGCTGGAAGCAATAAAATGGCCCTTCAAAAGAAAGTTGATCTAGCTCAGAAGACTCCAAAATACCAACTGATTTCGAAGCAGATTATTTCTAAAGAATTCATTCCTCGGAAAAAGAAATGTTTCTTCTTAAGAAGGAAATGGACAAAGAGGTGGCTGCCAATAAACGTTTTTGGAGAGTTACCAAAAAGAGTCTCCGAAAAGTTGACAAAAAAGTCTTCACGTGTGTCAGAAACGTGAAAACGAATGGTGGGCGCAAGGCATTATCCTGCCCCATGCCCTTTTGCCTGGCACAAGTCCATAATGTCTCAACCACAGAGAAACAGCAGGCCGTCATTGCAAGAGGGACAGGAAGAAGCAAGGATGGCAAACCCTGGCAGAAGACAAAAGTACTGCTCATTGTGCCAAAAAGCATTGAGCAAGGTGGACTCCTACT
The DNA here is from genome assembly GCA_020233015.1 of Callinectes sapidus. NCBI lineage: Eukaryota > Metazoa > Arthropoda > Malacostraca > Decapoda > Portunidae > Callinectes > Callinectes sapidus. The sequence goes on along the minus strand of CM035183.1, from coordinate 163,070 downwards.
TAGTCCACTGCCATAAACTGAAGCGAGGAAGTGCTCGGTTCAGAGAAATCTTCCAGTCAGTAAGTACAACAGGCATTATTTTTTTCTTATTAACTGATTATTCGATGATAGCAACATGTTTGTGTTTACCTACACCAAAACTCTACCTATTTAAAAAAAAAAATTTATTTATCCTGACAGTCTGTTCCTGTTGCGGGAGAGAAGAGAGCTGGAAACGTTATTTAAGCATCTTTGAATAAGGAACAGCACCCAAAGCGACAAGAGATTCATAAAGCAGTTCAACAAAAAATTGCATTAAACATCTCACGAACACTTCTGTTCTGGGTGCCAATTCCATCTCGATCACTTTAAGAGTAATCAAAGACTTCTACGTCATTCATTTAAAAAAAAAGTGAACGATAAGTTTGATGGCAAATCCCTAATCAGAAAGTTTGTCACTTGGAGAAGCCAGCAGTTTCCTCAGACGAAGAGGAGATATCCTCTCAGGTAGTTATTGCTGCAAAATAATCATCGCATGCAAGAGAGTGCTTGGCTTTTTGAAAGACAGTTCAACTCCTGAAAACTGGTATGTCGACGAAAGGTTGGCCAGTGATGCAGAGGCTGTGTTAAGAAACCTACTGAGTAGGTACCAAAAGGTGGAAAAAGCGGACAGGGTAGGTTCCTGTGAGTTCAAAGAGTCAAACATCCTTTCCAATGAAGAAATAAACCGAATTTTGATGTATCCAGGTGTCAAAAATGTTTTGGAAAAGGCAGCTGACAGCCTTGAAAAAGAAGAGCTTCGTCCAGTAACAAAATCTGGCCATAACAAACTGAGAGATAACCTCATAACGAGCCTTCTTGTGCGCTCTTTAAGAAGAGCACAACAGTTCCAAGAGTTCACAGTTGGTCAGGAGGGAACCGTTGTAAAAATTAAGAAGCACAAGACAATGAATTTGGTAGCGCAGAGGTTGTGCTTAACAGTGTAGAGGACAGGGCCATGAAGGCGTAAATGATGTATGCAAGGCCCATCATCACCGATTGCCAACTTGAATCTTGCCCAGTATTCCTCAGCTCCATTGCTACAGGAAATGAGTGCTGTGGAAAAATGCACATATCTAATGTGAAAGCAATATTGTGGAAATTGTCCCTCAAAGCTGGGGTCACCACTAGAATTGTAAACACGAGGATGATGAGGCGGTCAACCAACCATATCATGTAAGAATAAGGATCCATCCTTCAAGCAAGAGCTTTCCCACCTCGCAGGCCACAGCTACGAGACAGCCAGGCGATACTATTCCGTTTATGACACCAGCGAGCAGTCAAAGAAGATTGTCTCTAAACTGGAGGAAAAGAGAGACTTACTTAACAGTCACTCGGAATTGAACATACATACCACTGTGCAAACCACTCCAACTCAATCTCCTTCTCAATTAACAGGGACACAGTGGCTTCCTGTCCTCTCCACGAACGGCGGAAATTGTGGACAATGAGGGGCTTTCAGAAACCCTAACTGAATTTGAACAGCGACCTGAATCTCCGTAAGTTTTTTTATATTCTAAAATATCATCGATTACTACACGGAAATAATAATGCCAAACGCATATCGTCATGTGTCTTTTTTCTCTTTCTCAGACCCAAGGAAAGGAACATAGACGAAGTGATTGAGCAGGTCCTTCCTGACGGAGACTCTTTCCTTGCTCCTGAACCACCCTAGGATGTAAGGTATGTAATAATTTTCTATATGTAAATGTATCATTGTACGCTTCAAACACAGTAATTTGTTCTTATTTTTTAAACCTTTTTTGTTTTTCAACAGAGACAAGGAAACTGGTTCAGCTACTGCTATTTCCCCAACGAAGAGCGTGTTGTCATCTGTGAGCTCCTGCATTTTAACGGATGCATCAGACATTTCTATTGTAGAGGGGAGTGAAGAAGAGATGGAAGAGCTACCGCCACAAGAGTTTCATAAAATGGTAACAACGAAGCAAAATCTAGTGACAGGTAAAACTGGAGCAAAATTTTTCCGTTGGAAAAAGCTTCATAAGGAGTTAAAGAAAAAGCATCCATACTTTGAAAAACACACCACAGAAGAAGTCAGAAGTAGATTTAAGTACATAAGGTCACAGGTAAGATTGTCTAAGTAATGTTTGTGTAGTTCTCTTTTTTTTCCCACCTTAATCGGAGTTACAATAGAGCTACTGGCGAAGGTTCTCCGTTAACAAAACCTAATGAGTGTCAGAGGGAACCGCAAGGTCACTTGGAAGATCCTCGACTTAAGCAGAAATAAAACTGTGCAGAGACAGAAATTTGATGAATGTCGAAAAGGGAAACATGTATATGCTACGAAAGGACCTGGCAATAATAGAACGATGTGATAGAAATCGTAATGTAGAATGAATAACTGAAATAACAGACAAGTGAACACAGAGTGGCAACCAATGGAAGTGTATGGAAGAGAAAGGTCAAGTCAATAAAAACCTTGGAAACTCAAAGAGAAAAAAGAAAACAATTGTCACAAGAAGAAAATGAATAAATTTGAGGAGAAAATATCTGTAAACATCGTCTTACAATAGAATTGTTAAAGGAATGATGGATGAAATTTTAGAAAGAAAATTATGAAATGAAAATAACAAATTAATGATAGCCTTGGAAACTGAAAGGAAAAAAAAATCTTATAGTATGATAAATTGAAAAATATTTGGAAAACCTATATATAAATTTTCCTGAAACCAAACTAGAATAAAAAAATGATGATTATTAATTCTAAAGCTATGGAGGAATAAAAACGAAGAGATGATTGAAAGTAATGAAAATGAAAACAAAGTGTAAGTTAGAACAAACCAGTGGGAAAAATCTTTAAAAAAAATAATATAAAAAAGCAAAATGTTTAAGGATAAAAGGAGGAAATACCGGCAAAAAATATTGATGACTGAAAGAACTCTTAAAAAATAGTTTCTATTTATGCAACTTTTTTTTCCCCTTTTTTAATTTGTTTATGCTATGTCGTTTTATTTCTACCATCAATTTGTTTACATTATTCCAGTATGTTTTCTAAGGAGAGAGAGAGAGAGAGAGAGAGAGAGAGAGAGAGAGAGAGAGAGAGAGAGAGAGAGAGAGAGAGAGAGAGAGAGAGAGAGAGAGAGAGAGAGAGAGAGAGAGAGAGAGAGAGAGAGAGAGAGAGAGAGAGAGAGAGAGATTTAGGTTTAGGCGCCGCAACAGCCAGGGTCATATGGCGCCGCGTCAATAGGTTATATAAAAGATACGTTAATAACTGTCAACTAATAAAAGAGACAAAATAAAACAGCTAAAACAGTAAAAACTCACAATTTGGGAAGAAGGCCAGCTTCTTCCAAAAACCGAAAAACATCATGCCCAGGGGCCAAACAGCTCGGCCCAAGGACCTTTGAAAGGCAATACACACCGCTACCTCCACCGCGACAACGGTAGAGGTAACGGTGTCGGAAATCTAGTAAACTTGGGCACTCAACTAAAATGTGCCGTATAGTCAAAGGCACAAGACAATCATCACAGTAAGGTTGCGGGTCCCTGGACATGAGGAAGTCATGTGTAAGTCGCGTGTGCCCTATTCTTAACCGAGTTAATAGTGTCTGTAAACGGCGGTTGCGGATATGGGTGTAGTCCCATTCCTGGGTTACAGTTTTAGTTATCTCCCCCAGTTTTGCTGTAGCAGCTGTAGTCTCCCACCTCCGTTGCCAACAGGCAGCAACTGCGACACGGATCGATGGGAAGACATCCCGAAAAGGAACAGGACCAGGGGAAGGAGCTCGACTTGCCGCTTCCCCAGCAAGTCTATCAGCCCGCTCGTTCCCCGCAACACCAACATGTCCAGGGACCCAACAGAACCCAACACGGTACCTCCTGTTGCGGAGCAGATACAACCACTCAAGAGCAGATAAAACCAAGGGGTGAAGAGAAGTATTAAACGAGTCCAGCGCCGAAAGAGCGCTACGGGAATCGCAAAAAATTGTAAAAGACGAAACAGGTAGGGTAAAAATAATCTGTAGTGCAAGAACAATAGCAGACAACTCTGCTGTAAAAACAGAAGCTACTGAAGGAAGACTACCTCCCCTACCGAAGGAGGGGAAGATAACACCATACCCTACACCAGCAGCAGATTTAGAACCATCTGTAAAAACCGGGGTAGAATCAGAGTGGGTAGAATAATGATCTAAAAACAAAGCTTGGCATACATGTGGTGGTAAATCTTTCTTATTATCTATAACAGGCGGACATACCGCTACGTCAGGGAACTGCCAGTAACCGACCCGAGGTAGTCGATAAGGGCAGACAGGAGTGAAAGCAATAGATAAGTCTGCCATGACAGATGAGACTCGAAAACCGAATGGTTTAGGGAAACTAGGTCGATTCATGTACACCTGTGAACGTGAATCCCTCGATATTGATACACAAGGGACCGACTCGGGAAGGCGGCGAACCCGGAACCAACACCGTAGACACGAGGACTGGCGCCGGAGGTCGAGTGGCCAGAATCCAGCATCTACCAGGAGACTAGGAATTGGGGAGGTCCGAAATGCGCCAGTAGCCAAGCGGACTCCAGCATGATGTACAGAGTCCAGCACGCGTAGGCGAGCTTCTGTTGCAGAGGAATAAATCTCACAACCATATTCTAACTTGGGAAGGATAAGTGTTCGGTGCAGGAGGAGTAAGGTGTCTCTGTCTGCACCCCAAGAGGTATGACTTAAAACCCGAAGAAGAGACAAAGCTTTTTGACAAGACGCCTTAATGTAACGAAAATGAGGGACCCACGTCAGGCGACTGTCAAACACAAGGCCAAGGTAGCGAGTTGTTTCCACACATGATATTCGCCTATTGCCAAGGTATAAGTCAGGGTCCGGATGGACACCACGTTTGCGACAAAAATGCATAGCGACTGTCTTAGATGCAGAAAAGCGGAAACCTCTCCTATCAGCCCAAGTGGATACTCTATTGATTGCTAACTGCAGTTTCCGTTCGATCAGAGACATCCTTGCCGCAGAAAAGGAAATACATAAGTCGTCCACATATAAGGAGCTGTGAACACCATCTGGTAGGACACCAATAACACCATTTATGGCCACCGCAAACAGCGTAACACTAAGGATACTTCCCTGTGGCACACCATCTTCGAGTGGAGTTGCGTCGGAAAGGACACCACCCACTCGAACCCGTAAAAGACGTCTAGATAAAAACTGTTGAATAAAAATTGGGAGACGACCACGTAGACCAAAGTCAAACAGACTCCGTAAGATACCATGGCACCAAGCCGTGTCATAAGCCTTCTCCAAATCGAAAAACACAGTTACCTGGTGGTGGTCTTTGGCAAACGCCTCGCAAACAGAGGCTTCGAGAGATAAAAGAGCATCAATAGTAGACCGCGCCTTCCGAAAGCCATATTGCACTGGAGACAATAAGCTGTTGCTCTCCAGGTACCACACAAGCCTATCGTTGACCATCCTCTCGAGCACTTTGCAGATGCAGGATGTTAAAGAAATAGGACGATAGTTCGTTGGGTACAGATGGTCTTTACCAGGCTTCGGGATGGGAAGGACGACTGCCACCCTCCACGAATCAGGAAAGTCACCGGTACGCCAGATCAAATTAAAAAGGCCCAATAAAAACGTCAAAGCATTATCAGACAAATGACATAAAAAACCATAAGGAACATCATCAAGACCCGGCGACGAGTCGTGACACTGAGATAAAGCCGCCCGCAACTCAGCGACGGAGAAAGCTATATTATATGACTCACCACCAGAAGAAGGAAAAGTCACTCCCGCAGCCTCCGACCTTTGCCGATACCGAGCTCCCAACGTATTGGGGTCTCTCCGACATACACTCACAAACGAGTCTGTAAAGAGATCAGCAACTGCCTTGGGGTCCGCTACTAACTCCCCAGCTTGCAATAAGACAGGAGAAGGGGGAGGGGAAAACTTTCCCGAGATCTTACGGACTTTATTAAAGACCTCAGTAAGCGGGGTCCTAGAAGTAATGGAGGAGATATAAGATCTCCAGGAACCACGCTGAGCAACTTTAAATGTGCGCCTCGCCCGTGCACGAGCTCGACGAAAATCCTCCAAGTATAGAGGGTCCCCACGGTAGCGGCAAACCCTATTATAAGCAGCCCGCTTCTCCCTCACGGCTCTAGTGCAATCCTCGTTCCACCAGGGAACAGGACGTTTAGGGAAGCGACCGGACGTCCTAGGAATAGACTGAAGTGCTGCAGAATGCAAGAAATCAGCAAAGTAATCGGCAGCCTCATTACAAGAACCAAAGTCAGAAATCAGACCAACATGAGAACTTAAGTCCTCAAAACGTTGCCAATCCGCCTTATCTAAACGCCAGCGAGGAGGGCGAGACTGCGGCTCGGAGTCAAGGGACTCTATTAAAATCGGGAAATGGTCACTTCCGTACAAATCCGGGAGGACCCGCCAGGTAAAATCAAGAAGGCAATTCGAAGTACAGAGGGAGACGTCAATAGAAGTAAAAGTCCCCGTCGGACTATGAAAGTGTGTCACATCACCAGAATTTAAAACCTCAAGACCCTCGTCATCAATAAAAGATGCGATTAAAATGCCACGAGGGTTAGTAGCGTTATCATCCCACAAGGGATGGCGACCGTTAAAATCACCCAAAATAAGAAACGGAGAAGAGAGTTCATGAGCTAGGGCGACCAGGTCAGGCTTTACTACAGGAACACCGGGAGGGAGGTACAGGCTACACAGGGTGTAGAACCTGCCCAGAAATACTTTGACAGCAACAGCCTGCACAGGCGTGCGAAGCTGTTGGCTGACAAAAGGCACATCGTTACGAAGTAAAATCGCCGTGCCACCGTGGTGGCCCTGACCTGGAAAAGGTTTACTAAAAAAGGAACGATAACCAGGAGGACTACAGTGAGAGAGGTCACCGAGCATCGTCTCCTGTAAACAAATGCATTCAGGAGAGAACCGGGATATTAAACAACGGAGTTCCTCCCACGAGGCTCGAAGACCTCTACAATTCCACTGTAAGAACCGGAAGATAACTAGTGGGGAGTCCGCGTCCCTTTCAGGGACTTGCCCTTCTTTTCACGTTCACCAAAAGGTACCGTGACAAGACGAGAACCGGGAAGACCAGAAGCCCGCACTAGAGGATGTCGGGAACGAGAAGAAGGGCTGGACCGACCGGTCGCAACCTTTGGACGGTGAACTACTTTAACAGGAACGACTGCACCTTTGGTGGGCGACACACCACCAGAAGGCAGAGGTGAGACTGGACGAGCAGAGCGGTCAGAAAGTACAGGGTCTGGAGATACAGGACTACCTAAAGGTTGGGGCAACGGACCCCCTTGAGAAACCTCCATATCAACAGTCACAGGAACATCAGGAACATCAGTACGACCCAGCGAAGCAGAACGTACTGGAAAACCGTCACTAGTAACCGCAGACGTCGACGGGACCCTGTCGGCAGAACGCCCACGAGGAGTACGACCGACAGCAACCTTAGTCGGAGGCAGTTGCAACAGCTCAACCGAATCAGCGGAACCATGTTGTCGTTTATTGGTAGCCCGCTGACGGTCCCTGCGCCTAGGACTCCGTGGCGGAAGCGGCGCCGGAGTAGGGCAGGAGTCAGCGCGAGAAGGAGGCAGATCAGGAACCGCTGGTGTACCGTCGCCCGAGCCTTCCAACACAGAAAACGTATTTCGGACAGGGACGCCTAAGGGAACAGAAAGAGAGGGGGGAGACTGCGACAAAGGCAAACGTGAACCAATTGCAGCGGAGTAGGACTTGGCCTCCCCACTCCGTCCTTGCCTATAGGAAAGCTCACGGCGAGCACTGCCAATACTAATAAAGGAAGTGTTCGCAAGATGGAGGACATCCTGTTCTAGACGATATCTCGGACAATCCCTGGAACGTAACTGGTGATCTGACCGGCAGTGGAAACAGTAAGGATCGGCTTCACAGTTATCAATGCCATGGGAGCCTAAAACAGAGCAACGGCCACAGCGAGAGGAGGAAGTGCAATGCTTCCTGCCATGGCCAAATTCATAGCAGTTGAAGCACTGCAGAGGTCTGTCAAGAAAGGGCTTCACCCTGAGATGGAGAGGACCAACTTGTACATAATCTGGTAAGACCGAACCAAAGAAAGTCAAAACAACCATATTGCCTCTCCCGTTCACCTTCCACACCTTCTGCACAGTCTGAGGACACATGGCGCGTATCTCCTCCTCCGGAAACTCCCACAGGTCATAGTTGAACACTATACCCCTACAATAGTTGAAGGTACGGTGGGGGCGGATGGCATCAAACATGCACTGTGGATCACACCTAAAATTGAGGAGCATCTTTGCTTGGGTCAAGTCCTTCGCTCTTATTAAAAGAGCCTTACCATACCGACGCAGATTCTCTTTAGGAACGGTGCCAAACTCCCTCTCGACAAACTGGCAAGCACGTATGAAGTTACCCTTGCCACCCCGGAAGTAGGCAAGGAACCACCGCGGGGTAGGGGCCTGGCGAACCCCCTTGGAGGCCTCCTCAGCAACTCGTTCGAAGATGTTCGGAACGTAGTCAGAGTCAGACTCGGCCACGTTCGCAGAGGCTAGGAGTTCAGGGCGAGGGGCAGAAAAGCCAAAAGTGCCAGACGCGTCAAAAGCCGAACGCGCCTGGACAGCGGTGGTGAAAGTCACATAACACCGATTCGACCCGTCGGTCTCATAAATGAGCCGAATCCGGGCCACATCCCCGTAGGGCTTTACGAGATCGTGGAGAGCCCTGTATGTAAGATGTTCAGGGACATCTCTAAGTAGGAGGACATCTCGTCCCCCAGAAGCTAGCGCAGGAGACCCACAAAGACCAGTGGAATCCACCCCGAGGGCCTGGTCGCCCACCACTCGAGGGGAAGGTGAAATAGAGTCTTTATCCATGAAAGAGAAAGATAGAGAAGGTTGGCCCCAGGGGCCAAGAGCTACCGCCTACCGGACAGACGAGAGGACCGAGCGCTGGCCGCCGCGGGCGGGGTACCTCGTCCCCCACGGGACTGCTCGTTTTAAAAAGCAGCCCCCATGGCTCGAAAGTTTGCCCACGACGGTGCTAAGACCCCCTCCCTCACGTCCTCCGGCCCAGACACCCAACCATCCAACACAGGACGGCCCATAGAGGGCGGTCCCCCTGGCGGGCGGCACTGATGACCCGTACTGGCAGCCTACGTCAGGAACCATTTAGTCTGGTCCCTCGCTGGCGACCTTCCTAGCATGGGAAGCCCTCTCCCCCCAAACTGGGGCGGAGCAGGGGCCGAAGCCCCCTCTAGTCCAGCTCGCCAGGTCATAGGGACACGCAAGCCCCCCCACCACGGCAAGGCGGTTCCCACTTGGGGGAGAGAGAGAGAGAGAGAGAGAGAGAGAGAGAGAGAGAGAGAGAGAGAGAGAGAGAGAGAGAGAGAGAGATTCTACTATGTTTTCTAAGGAGAGAGAGAGAGAGAGAGAGAGAGAGAGAGAGAGAGAGAGAGAGAGAGAGAGAGAGAGAGAGAAGAATGTGATAAACTAATATTGTTGAGTTTTTTGTCCTGTTAAACTTGATATATCAAATGAAATTCTAAAACTTGAACTTATTGAAATTTAGAATTCTTCTTTTTGTATTTGATTAGGCGGATTGTGATAATATTTAATAAAGTTTCCGAATCCTTTGAATATTCCAAACACTTATATTTCGTCAATTTTTCATTTAATCTATATTTAGTAAGGCTTACGAGTCCTTTCAATTTTCCAAGCACTTCTTTTTAGTAGGTTCGAGTTATTCGGTTAATATTCTTGGTTTGTTAAGATATTCATTTAAATTTCATTTGTATTATTTGTCGTATTATTCAGTTAATAAAACGGATTATGCTTAAGAAAGTAAGAACATAAGAAAATGAAGGAAGAAGGAGGTTTGGAAGAGGAGGAGGAGGAGGAGGATGTACAGCAGGACGTCAGCCACTCACGATCAATGCCTTCAGATCACTGTCTCAGAGTTTCCACGATAGCAGGAAGCGATTTTTTTTTTTTTTTTTTTTATACAATGTGGGCATTTTACCGGTAGTTATGGGCTAAAGGAGACCACCTTATGGAGACCTTCCATCTGAAAGCCTACCTATTAGGAAGTCGTTACCTCGAGTGGATGCCCAATTTCCCCTCAGACCGTGGCCAGGATTCGAGCCGATGCGCTTGAAGACCCTTCGCCACCCAGGTCTCAAGTCATTTTACTGTACCACGGCAGGGAGGGTACAATAATGAAGCGATTCTCACAGTAACAAAGCCGGATTTCTGATATGGATGCAGATTTTCATGATGGCGATGTAGTTTCCACGATAAAGAGTCACGGTATCGATACTAAATCCACCATAACGGAACAGGTTTTACGATACTGAAGCAGTTTTCCATGGTCGCAAACGTCTGCAGGGGCACGGCACTGCGCTAAGATTTATAAATGCTCTGCTCTCTCACCGTCACTTCTTTCCAAATGATCTAGTTGAGGATTTTTGTGTTTTAAAGGGTATTTTTTATGGTTCTAGTGATGGATTAGCAAGATCTCTAGACTACTATAATGAGAAAATGTATTGAAAACCCGTCTAGTCGTCTCTGTGGGCTTGGAAGATTATCGAAGTTAAAGAGCAAGACGTTTCTCAATACGGCTGTAGCTTTCACTCGGTAGTCTTGGTGGTCAAATGTACTAATCATGTTGACTACTCGTGCTTTTCTGTTTGTGGCATCTGTGCAGCAAATGTGACGCACCAAGTTTCAGTCACTGCTCTTACCGTCTCCTCTTGTGCTAAGAGTCTTGTTGCAAATAATGCAAA
>CM035183.1:118718-127691 GCA_020233015.1 Callinectes sapidus | reverse complement strand
ACAATATATAAACCCCGCTTTACATCATTTATCATCTCATTTGTTTCATCCAGATTATTTAAATGGTGTCTTATGGTTGCATTGAGAAGGATTTGAGAACATAAGGCTCCAAATAAAACTACTCTAAATCTGTAAATCAGAAAATCTGATTCTGGATCTGAAGGATTTTGGGCCCTAAAAATCTTGTACAGTCTCGATCATCTTCAATCAATTGCACCATTAAGAAAGCTTTTTCTATGTCCGAGATTAATGCATATTTTTGACATCTGAATCTCATTAACACTTGCGCTAGATCGGGTACTAAGCTGGGACCAGTATATAGACAGTCATTTAAACTGAGAGATTTTGAGTTTATCTTAGCAGAACAATCATAAACTACTCTTATCGGTGTTGTATTACTTTCCTTTTTCACACCATGATGTGAGAGATTATGAATATCCTGATGGTTTGTTTCTTTCGGTACTAATTCAATAAAACCTCTTTTCTCCTGTTCTTTAATTACTTGAGTGTATTGACTACAAAATACAGGATTTTTTTCGAATGACCTTTGTAATCCTATTAGTCTGCCCAACGCCAAACCAAAATTACTAGGTAAATCTTCCTTATTATCTTTCCAAGGCAGACTGACCTTATACTGCCCAAGTACAGTATCATATGAGACTGAATCTTCAGATCTCTTCATTGTCACAGCAACATCTTTAGATATTTCATTACGTAATATTCCTATATGATCTAGTTCCCATAGTTTATTTAGATCATCAATGCATGGTGTGTGATCTATATTGCTTACATATTCATCTATAGGACTGACTGCAACCTTGAGAATAGTAACTACTTCTACCTGAGTTTTATCATTGTTTCTATCCTGGTATTTACCACTTAGAGCAAACCCACAGATAGTTGAAATGAGTATTAACTCTCCTTCCGTTTTGTACCCAGGATGTACTATATCATAATAATAGTCAGCTCCTATCAGTAAGCCTATTTCCTTTGTTGTTGTCACCTTGGGATCTGCTAACTTGTACTCCTTAATATTTATTTTTACAAGTTTTGTTTGCAAACCCTTAGAAGCAATATGTCCAGGTACCTTGTATATAACCACAGCATTCATCCTTTTTACTCTACCCTTTTTAATATAACTCAAAGATACAATTTCATATGTTTTACTATCTTGAGTTTTGGTGAATCCTTCTAATTGTAAGGTTTCTTGTCCCACTTTAGAACACTGTAACGACGGTAGAGCTGACCGAAGTACAAATGTCCTTTGTGAGCACTGGTCAAGTAGAGCCCAAACATTTATTACTTTGTCTTCCATACCCTTTAGTGGTAGCTGTAGGGTAGGAAGTATTACTTTGTGTTTATTGGTGACAATGGAGAAACTTTGACTTCCTTCAGTATTATCCACCTTTTCTTTTTGTATCACCCTTTTGGGATCGGTACACAGAGCATGGTAATGTTTGTTGCCACAATTACGGCAATGATTTTTTTGGGGTTTAAACATCCTTTGACTCCGTGATTTGCATCTAGACAACCCACACACAAGTTGAGTTGTTTAGCTCTTTTTACTTTACTCGCACCTTGTGGGTATTTTTTACATTTTTACCAAAGATGGTTATTGCCTTGACACAATTTACACTGATATTTATTTACTTGTTTCTGATTGATTGTCATCGTGCTGGTAGTGAATGGTGTTTCTGCAAATTGAGCATAGGTTGTTCTCTCAGTCTGTAACCTTGACAGGATAGCATCGACATCCAGGATTTTATCATGCAAGTCACGTTTAATTTGCTCCTTGATGGGGCTAGGTAATTTGTTTAGCAACATCACCGCACAAAATTCATTCCTGGACATATCCTGAGCCTCCACAGATTTATACAGACTCTCAAAGTCTGCATAAAAATGTTTAAGATCTTCTATATTATTACGTGGAGTGTTCAACTGGCAAAGATTGGTTACAATGGCTAATTTGATTCGATCTATTTTTCCATAATGATCTATCAACAATTTTACAGCATAATTGATTGATTCTAGTTTAAACCCAGCTAATAATTGCTTAGCTTCACCCTCTAGTTGTCCTCTTAAGTAAGTTAATTTGTGTACATCAGTCAATTCTGTATTTTTATCAACTGAACAGGTGAATATATCCCAGAATCCCACCCATTGTGTGGGATCTCCGCTTAAGGTTTGCAGGAAAGCTTGGGTAAATTGAATCCAGATTTATGAACTTTGGGAGCATCTCTGACGTCATTAGTAACATCCAATTCGTATAAGTATTGATGAATTATTTCCTCATATTCACCATCCTTCAGCACTAATGCTTCAATCTCTTCTGGTTTCACTAGATCGTATATTCTCTCATTCAGCACATTTATGCGATCATATAACGCAATTATTTGATTTCTTTTGGCTGTTATTTCTGATCTGGTGGCTTTTGTCATAAATTGCTCTAAATTACGACATAATGCAGTAGTAATTCCACCTTTCGTTCCAGCCTTAATATTTTTCAACTTAAGTAATTCCTCCATGATTTTAATTTACGTTAAGTTGCTATAAAAAATTAATCTAACAACTCACGTTCCGCTATATAGACTATCCTCCTTCCTTGCAAACTAGCCTATTACCGGCTTAGGCAAGGAAGACGCCATTTTGCAAGCCGTAACAACGCATGTACAAATTTAAAGTAGGAGCCTGATGCGTGAGCGATGCAGACATTACGCTAATTCTGTACATAGATGCGGCAAAATCAGACTAGGAGAATGAAGTGAGTGGAACCAGGATCCGGTTCGAAGGACCCTATATGATGACTAACCTCCGATAATCACCATAGAATTTCGCCAGCTTGCTCCCCGGTTGTTTGAATGCTGCCTTATACACAGCTATAACTGATCCCTAATATATCTAATTTGAATTCATATAGTATAATAGGGACTTAGCGTGTATGTTGTAGTTGTTGAGGCAGTCCGGGAGGTGCTGGCACTTAAAATTGTAGCTGTTGAAAGGATGGCCTATGAAGGCGTTCTCTTTACGATGAAGGACTTCTCTCTATTGTTTTCCACATGCTTCACTCCTTCGAGCGTGATCTCACGCATGTGCGCTACGACTCATATGACGTGTGGTAGTGATCCACATGATTGATTTAAATTCATTTTAAATTATGTGGATTTATTATTTTTACTTTAATTAATTACGTTATATTAATAATTATTCACAATTAATCAATAACGATATATGTAAACAAAAAATAGGATATTTAACAGTTGTAGAATTAATTCCACAGACCTTACATCAACATAACCCATCTTTATCTTCTGTCGGGATCATTAATATCAGTTTAGTCCCGACAACTCGTCTTCATCTATTTTATCATGCAAACTTTTCTCTCTCCTCTCTCAGCATCGTGTTCTGGTAATGGAATAATTATGCGTTGTCTGCTTGCTTGAGAGAGAGAGAGAGAGAGAGAGAGAGAGAGAGAGAGAGAGAGAGAGAGAGAGAGAGAGAGAGAGAGAGAGAGAGAGAGAGAGAGAGAGAGAGAGAGAGAGAGAGAGATGGGGGTAGGGGTGGCTTCTTTTTGTAATTTGCTTCCTTGGGATATTTTAGGAAATGTAGCAGATTTATAAAAAAAAATTTCTTCCTTTCACATCCTCGTTTTCCTCTGTTTGTGTTTCCTTTTCTCTTCTCGAAAGGCATCCAGTTATTTTAGTGTCTTTGTCTCTCTCCTCTCCTTAAAGTTCTTTCTTCTTTTCGCATTTCTTCTCCTTTTTTAGCTTTTTTTTTCCCCTCACACGAACTAGTAAGATTTTATCCTTTCTTTTTCTTTTGATTCATTAACATATCCTCCTCTTCCTCCTCCTCCTTCTCTCTCCTCCTCCTTCTCTCTCCTCCTCCTTCTTCTTCTCCTCTTCTTCCTCCCCTTCCTCCTCCTCTCTCCTCCTCCTCCTCTCTCCTACTCCTCCTCCTCCTCCTCTTGCTGCTGCTGCTGGTGTGTTCTTTGCTTCCCTTTCAGTGTCGACTTATTTGCAAGAAGGAGACGCCGTACAGAAGCTTTCGTTTACTTGAGTCTTTTTCCCTTCCACTGTTACGAGATTTTGAGATTCAATTGTTATAGAAGGAAGGATATTTAGTTTTTTTTTTTTTTTTTTTCTTTCTTTCTTCTGGTTGTTGTATTTGATCTTGTTTTTGTTTTTTTACTTTTCTTACTGTTATTGGATTTTTTCTTTGCTTTCTTTTCTTCTGAGCCATGCAATTCTTTTTCTTTTTCTTTTTTTTTGTTCTTGTCCCAGTTTTCTTGCCATTCTTGTAGCAGTTTTGCACGTCCTTCTTCACCTTATTATTATTCTTATTCTTCCTCTTGTTGCTGTTTTACCACCACCATTACCGTCATATTCCTCTCGTCTTCCTCTTTCTTCTCTTCTTATTCTTATTCACTTCTTCCTCCTCTCTCTCATCTTTCTCTTCTTCCTCGTCCACCACCACCACCACACCACCTAGTAAGGAAGCAACCATGCTAATCCCTCTCCCCTTATGGATCTCCCCGGAATATCGCTACAAGGTATATTTGGCGAGAATCAGCCAAGCAGCCTCTTCCCTGCAGCCCAGCGAGTCCTGGCGGCGGATATCATAAGGGGGAACATTTTTGGGGGAATGAATTGTCTCTCTAATATGTTTGTGTTACTGTATTTGCGTGCTAGTTTGTGCGTTAGTGTTAGTGTGTGTGTGTGTGTGTGTGTGTGTGTGTGTGTGTGTGTGTGTGTGTGTGTGTGTGTGTGTGTGCGTGCATATGTGTGTGTGTGTGTGTGTGTGTGTGTGTGTGTGTGTGTGTGTGTGTGTGTCAGTGTTTTATGTGTTCAAGCTCTTTTATTTTATTAGTTTTCATTATATGGCTCTTACCGAGTAATACGAAGGAATGAAAATGACAACAGAACTTTTCCGACTTTGTTTTTTCGGATGATTAGTCAACGAAACAACAAAACAATTTTCTGCGTGTCCCGGCGCGGCTGAGGCTGCCCCGTGACTCAGCTTCTGCGGCCCTGTGGAGTGTGTCCTCCCAGGCCCAGTGCTGCTGAAAGAGCAGGAGGCGCCGCAGTGCTCCGCTCATCATCTCTAGAACGGGAGCGGAACCCTCAGTCCTGTCCAGGTGGCCAAGGTGGGCCTGGGCAGCTGGGGAGGACGGCAGACCCTCGTCACAGTGCATTGAGTGGCGAACGGGGTAGCCGTCATTAGGAGGCAGGTGGCGCTGGCCGCCATCCTGCAGGTGCTGACTTGCACCACTACAGAATGCCCTACTTCTGCCCTGCAGGAGGCAAGGTGAAGGAACCCGAAGAAGAACCGCAGGGCCTCGCCGCCCTGTTCTGCAATGGTAGGCGACTGGGTGAGGGTGGCGCCGACACCCCTGCCAGCGACGCCGCCACGCCATGGAGGGCAGCTCTAAACTCCAAGGTGGTATTACTGTTAATACTGCTGTTGTTGTTCTTGCTGCTGCTGCTGCTGGCTAACGATAGTGGATTCTGTTGTTTATACTGCTGTTTCTCTTGTTGCTGTTGTTGTTGTTCAGGTGGTGTGTTGCGTGCAGCTCTCGCAGGACGTCAGCGCTCCGTCATGCAGTTAAGGCGTCACCTGTTCTAACACAGAGTGTGTCTCTACAAAGCTGTTGTTTGGATTCACATCTTTGCTTCTCTTGGTGTTTGCTAATAGATGGACAAACAAAATCCAGGAAGAGCAAAATGTAGTCCAACCAACGGCTTTATAGAGTCCACAAGTGTTCAAACAAAGGGTACAGCGTCACCTGTGCGGCTTGACTGTGTCATTGAGCTAACGCGGGCATCCTGTCAGGCCCACACAACACATGACCTGCACAACACCAACATCAGCACCAGCAGGAGTATGAACAACATTCCCTCCCCTCACGAGACATGCTTCCTTACATCTTCTCCTATAGTGGCAGGAAACACACTGAGTGCTGGCTCTCCCCTGGCATGCCTCACGTGTCGCCGCCAGAAAATGTCAGGTAAGCCCCGAAGGATAATTCACTCTCATCTATCTAATGTTTGCTTTTTCTTTTCTTTTCAGGTTAAAATGTATTCATAATAGTTTCTCTCTCTCTCTCTCTCTCTCTCTCTCTCTCTCTCTCTCTCTCTCTCTCTCTCTCTCTCTCTCTCTCTCTCTCTCTCTCTCTCTCTCTCTCTCTCTCTCTCTCTCTCTCTCTCTCTCTCTCTCTCTCTCTCTTCAAATTCAAATTCAAAATAATTATTTAGCTTTCACAAACATATCGTTAAGTAATCCTGTACCTATTATGTGATACCGCTGGACCCGTTAAATGATTAAATTTTTTACTGGCCCTTATAAGATACCTTTCATTAGTATCGAGGGAATTTAAGACATTTTAACACAAATTACAAAATAGCAACAACAACAACAACAACAACAACAACAACAACAACAACAACAACAGTAATAATAATGATAAAAAAATAATAACAATAGAAAAAATGATGATGCTACTACTACTACTACTACTACTACTAATAATAATAATAATAATAATAATAATAATAATAATAATAATAATAATAATAATAATAATGATGATAATAGAAATAATGATGATACTACTACTACTACTACTACTACTACTACTACTACTGCTACTACTACTACTATTACTACTACTACTACTAAGACTACTATTACTCACTACTGCCACCTGTCTCGGCTGTGAGAGCTCCTGATATAGCTCCTGATCCTGATCAAGCTCCTGATCAAGATATTTGAAAGTTTTTAGATGAAGATACATCTTCAAGCTCAACATAGTTCTCAATGAAGGTTTTGTGACTATGAAGAGATTATCAAAAAAGTGATAAAGAGTGACCTGTCGCTTGAAATTTGAGGTGTTGTGTTGTGTTCTGCCCGTCTGTTGTTCCTGTGTTGTCTTCTGCTTGAGTCATGGCTGCCACCTTCTCCATATATCCTGAACACTCAGTAATGTTGGACTTATAAGGTAATGTCCCTTAGTATATATTATTTACTGATGTCTACTGGTTTGATCGTAAACCTATGTTATGACCAAAAGTGCAAGTTAAATAATAATATTGTGAAGCTGTCAACTTGGTGGACTTCCCATTTTCTATATGTCATCACCATGACAACAGGATGTTAAGGGAGACTCAAGCCAACAGGGTGATGGACCAACAGTATATAGAAAATAGCATTTTATGCTTTATGAACTCATCGAAAGATGATGTTCCAGCTGTCACTGCTCAAGATATGATAATTTCATTCTATTCTCACGAAGAGATAAAGAAAGCAAAGGAACTATTGTGTAATTTGCTGAAGACTGACATTGTGTGGAGGAGGGATCCTGACAAAAAGTTGAAGGATACTAAAGATGTGTTTGAGTTTTATGAGAAGGTTTCTGACACCAAGATGAAAGATAAATTTGTTACAGCTTCACATTAGTCTATGCCACCTGTTGGCTTTGAAATATTTGCACCACTTCTCAAAGGTCTGGCTGATGATGCAAAAATGATGAATGAGTTCTTACCAAAAATACTAGACATGAAAACTGAAGTATATAACATAGCAGATACTGTGAGAACTATGAGGGCTGAGATGAATACTTTAAATAAGAAGTTCAGCAAGGCCATTGGAGGCATAGAGGAAGCTTCAAAGGATATAAAAATGAATAAGTCAAGTGTACTGGATGATTTACTCTCTTTAACAAATAAAGAAGAAAGGAGATTATCCCTAAAGCTAACTAGTAAAGAAAAGAGTAACAAGCAGAATGAAAACAATTATGCAGATGTTCTGAGAAGTAGAAAAAGTGCAAGGGACAGTACACCAGAAGGAGGTAATGGAAAGTTTGAACCTATGATAGGAGCAACTACTTTACCTGTTTTTGAAGGCATTGGTATGGAAGAGCTTGATAATGATAACTTGTGAGCAAAGTCATATAATCAACAGGGCATAAACAGCTTACAAGAGCACCGGAAACAATCTTTGGGTCAACGCGTGCAGAGCAAGGATCAGCTGAACTGAAGAAAGGAACACATCAATAAACCAAGGGAAGATGATAGACATGATATTTTTCATGATATGGATGTGAAAGATCAATGGAAGCATCGAAGCAACGGTCAGTCAGAAAGCCATATTAAGGGAGGAAGTCGTCCAAAAAGTACTCCTATTATGTCTTCATCACCTGATGGGAGTGTGAAGAAGGATGACAAGCTGTCGGAGGACTGGAAAGAGTACAAATCAAGAAATGCAAAAAGAAGAGAATATAAAGGAATTTTAGGGAAAACAAGTCATGATAATTTAAGTATTAAAGCTGTCTCAAGGTATCTTGATGTCTTCATTGGAAGAGTTGATCCAGGGGTGACAATGGATGATCTCATAGAATACATAAGGAAAACTTTTAATATTTCTGTGGTGAATATTGCACAACTAGAAATTAGGAGTGATAACTTTATTGCCTTCAAAGGGACAGTGAAAGCTATGGAGAGAGAAAAGCTTTTTAATGCTGATTTGTGGCCTGAAGACTTGATCGTTGATAAATTTTATAATAAATAAAAAAAATCATGGAGCTAAGTTTCACTACTTATAATTGCTGTTCATTAAGAAAAAAATATTGACATAGTTAGACAGCTCTGTTTGGACAAATATGACTTAATATTCCTACAAGAAACCTATGTTACTGAGGATAAGATGGGGGATATTAACTATATTGATGAATGTTATGAATGTGTTGGATCTCCTGCAATATATTCTGAAAAATGTTTACTCTCTGCTTCGGGTAGGTGTCAAGGATGTCTTGTGTGTATGTGGAGGAAACATCTGCCCATAAAATTTTCGGCTATAGAGGAAAATTATATTGTATTACAGTTATCTTGTAACGGTATGGATATTATGATTATTAATGTTTTTATTCGAAGTGTTTCATGAGAGAAAGAATCATTGCATGCATCAATGGAAGGGCTTCAA
>CM035183.1:91218-113718 GCA_020233015.1 Callinectes sapidus | reverse complement strand
TACTGTAGAGTAGCTTTCTTGTGCCTTTGCTGTCTTCCAATAGATCTTTCCCAATGTTTCTCCATACATCTTCCTTTGCTTTCCTTTTAATTTCTTCACATGCCTTTCGTTTTTCCTCATATGCTACTCTGTCTTCTTGTTGCCTAGTTTTCATCCATCGCCTAAAAGCTTTCATTTTACTTGTCACTGCCTCTCTGACTTGTGGGTTTTATTACCTGAGAAATTAAACAATATACTGTGTTTTCTTACATTTAAAGAAAGTTAGTTAACATATAACCATTTTGTGACAAGTTTTAATTTTAAATTTATGATTTGATTCAATGAAGCTGTCTCTGTTCCTGAAAGGTTGATATTAGTGTCATCTGCAAATATTATGAATTTCAGCACACTTGAACTCTTAACAATATATTTGATATAGTCAAGAAATAAAAGTGGTCCTAATGTCGAGCCTTGAGGCACACCTGTGGTAAGAAGACCAAATTGAGAAGACTGATTATTGAGCACATTTACCTGTTTTCTATTACCCAAATAGTATTTTATAAAATTAAAGCAATTATTAAGGATTCCATAGTGATGAAGTTTAATGAGAAGAATACTGTGATCTAGAGTCTCAAAAGTCTTTCCAAAAAAAGCTAATCATGTATTTTTTGTTAGTTAAATCTATCAATATATCTTTTACAAGTTGAGCTATAGTTACTTGAGGAGAAAGATGTTTTCTGAAGCGGAATTGAAAATACCTTAATATTCTATTGTTCTTTAGGAATTCCGTGATCCTCTCAGATATAGCACGTTCATATGTTTTATATATGTTTTAGATAGTTCACCATCCTGCCTCCTTTAAAGATGGGAATAAGTATTGCGACTTTGAGTCTCTCGGGGAGTTCACCTTTGCGGAACGACAAACTAATCAGATTTAGATACAATGTTATCTAAGAGAGGAATCGTGATCTTGATACCTTTACTGTGTATTTCACCTATCCCTGGAGCAATTACGTTAAGTAACTTCACAATGGAAGTTATTTCATCTGGGGTTGTGTTAGAGGGGTTAGAATCAGGATAGACATTAGTCAAGTAGTGCATTTGAGATACATCACTTGATGGTATTTCTTTGTTTGGAATTTGTTTGTTGTTGTTGTTGGTGGTTGTGGTGGTGGTGGTTGTGGTCGTGGTGTTGGTGGTAGTGAAGGTTACCAACATTAAGGCTCTCTATAAAGTAAATATCTGGGTCTTCTCCTGTCTTCCTGCCGTCTTCCTCCTCCTCCTCCTGTCTTCCTGCCTTCTGCCTCCTCCCGCCTGTCTCTTTTCATTTGCCTCGTCTCGTCTCATCCATCCCGTCTCAGTTCTCTCATCTGCATGCTTCCCTCCCAGTCTCTCTTCCCGCCCTGTAGATGTGTTTGTTTGAAGATATGATGGAGGAACGAGAAGGAAAAGGAAGGTGTTCTCTTATTCCTCTTCTTCCTTTCCCTGCTCCTCCTCCTCCTGCTCTTACATTTGATTCCATTCTCAGTCTTTCTATTTTTTCCCTCTTTTTTTAATGATATTGACTCCTCCTCCTCTTTTTCCTTCTTCTGTTCCTCCTCCTCCTCCTCCTCCTCCTCCTCCTCCTCCTCTTCTTCCTATAGTATCCTGTTTCACTGAGTAATAACATAAAATAGTTACCCCAAACAAACTGATAAGGACCTGAGGATTTGCTGCTGTTTGGACTTCCTTTGTATTCCTCTATTCATTATTTACACACACACACACACACACACACACACACACACACACACACACACACACACACACACACACACACACACACACACACACACACACACACACACACACACAAACACACACACACACACACACCAAAGCTGTTCCATGCACTATCAAATTATGCGGCGGAGAAACTCTATGATGACTAACCTCCGATAATCACCATAGAATTTCGCCAGCTTGCTCCCCGGTTCATATGACGTGTGGTAGTGATCCACATGATTGCTTTAAATTCATTTTAAATTATGTCGATTTATTATTTTTACTTTAATTAATTACGTTATATTAATATTTTTTCACAATTAATCAATAACGATTTAAGTAAACGAAAAATAGGATATTTAACAGCTGTAGAATTAACTCCACAGACCCTACATCAACATAACCCATCTTTATCTACAGTCGGGATCATTAATATCAGTTTAGTTCCGACACATTCCGCCACCACAATTATATACAAAAATTTTATACAAATATTACAACAAGCCCTGCGATAATTTCATTCTCCAAAGATCTGCGGAGTGTGTTGCCGTCCGACGAGAGGGACGAGGACGAGTGGTTATGCCTAGAGATGTCTTTAATTTAGCAACTCTGATCAAACTATCCCTCCCCGCATGTAGGCCGGTGATTTTACCTAGTTTCCACTGCGATCGTGGTCCGTCATCATGAATTAAGACAAGGTCCCCGGCTCTTGGCCAAGTATCATTATTACCCTTAATTAAACATTTGTGTGATTCCCTCAGCGCTAATAAGTACTCAATCACCCATCTCCTCCACATTTTTTTAGAAAGAATCATAGTATATTGAACTCTCTTCTGAAGAGAATTTGTGGTACAATAGCTGGGGTCTGACAACTCATTTATATCACAAGGGGTGTGAAAGGCTCTCAACCGGCGACCTCTTATTAATTGAGATAATGTTATAGCATTTAACTCATTCACGTCACTGTCAACATACCTCAAAGGTCTATCGTTAATGGAAGACTCGACCTCCACTACTATCGTATGTAACTCTTCGACAGTGACTAATGCTCTCCCTAACACTGTCCTCAGGCCGGCCTTCACGATGCCAATCAATCTTTCCCAAATGGCGCCGAACCATGGTGCCCGTGCTGGAATGAATTGCCATTCACATTGATTTATATGTATATGTTCTGTTACCATTGGGTCATTCTTAATGTCATTCAGATACTTGCCTGTTACAGTGAATGTGGTAGCATTATCACTGAGAATGGTTTGAGGGAAACTTGCCTACTCACGAATCGCCTAAATGCATACAAGAAACTTTGTCCAGTCAAATCCTCCACTATTTCGAGATGAATTAATAGCTCTAGTGGTAGCACAGGTAAAAAGTACTATGTATGCTTTCTTTATTTCATTGGCTGTGCCTTTAACCCTTAGAGCTCCTGTGTAATCTACACCTGTTATTTGAAAAGGATCAGACTGAGTTATTCTAAATGCAAGAAATGGTGGTGTTTCTTACAGATCTTACACACCCTCAATACTTGTTTAGCGACTTGACGCATTTTTGGGATCCACAATTTCATTCGCATATAACTGACTGTGTGGTTCGTACCAAAATGATGATTTAACGCATGACATCTTTGAATTAAGAGTCGCATAACATGATGTTTTCCAGATAGTAGGATAGGATAATTAAACATATCTTGGAATGTGGCCAATTGCAATCTTCCCCTACATTTTATCACACCATGCTCCATGTACAGTCCCAATTGCAACATTAGATTTGTATAGAAGTTTTTATCATCTTTTTTCATTAGTACTTTATATTCTTGAGGATAGGATTCTTTTTGCACCAATTTATACAGTTCAAGTTCTGCTGCTCTTAGTTCTTTCACGTTCAACCTCGGGTTGGTGGTGACAGCCGAACCGGAGATCTTCGCGCTCAAGTTATTTTTAAGCGAAGTATCCATGCTAATACTCGCATACCTTTATCATAGCTACCAAATCTTTCCCATTCCATTAATTTTATTGTCTGTGGATTTATTGTAAGTATTGTGGCCTTTTCCGAGCAGTTGTCAATTTTACCGAATTTCATATCCTCTGGCCACTTATCGCGATGGGGTAACCATTGAGGCCCATGCCACCACAATGAGGATTCTTTGATTTTTTCGTTAAGAATACCTCTTGTCAATTGATCTGCCGGATTATCCTTAGTAGACACATATCTTATTTGATTTACTGGAATGAGTGCTTTAATTTCTTCTACTCTATTTATTACATAGGAAGGTAATATTTTTTTATTTTGGATCCAATGAAGTGCCACCTGGTTATTGCACCACAAATGGATATTTTTGAAGAGTATAACACCGTCATAGGCATCTTTAACAAATTTACTTAACCTAGCGGCCTAGCGGCCCACAGAACTGCTGTTAATTCTAATTTTGGGATAGTGACTGGTTTTATTGGTGCTACTTTAGCTTTGCCAATCACTAGATTACCAGATTCATTTACTATGTATACACAAGCACCATAAGCCATATTACTTGCATCTCCGAATACATGCATGTCTCCTTCCTGTATTAAGTTTAACACACGAGGGACTGTTATTTTACTCGCCTTGTGGAGCTCGGCGGTATGGCCTTCCCATTCTGTATTCATTATCTCTGGCAGGGGCTGATCCCTATCAAGTTTTGCTTTCCAGAGGTTTTGTAGGAAGATACGTGCTTTGATGGTGATTGGTAGTAGTAAACCTAATGGGTACCTTGCAGGTTGACAATATATAAACCCCGCTTTATATCATCTATCATCTCATTTGCTTCATCCAGATTATTTAGATGGTGTCTTATGGTAGCATTGAGAAGGATTTGAGAACATAAGGCTCCAAATAAAACTACTCTAAATCTGTAAATCAGAAAGTCTGATTCTGGATCTGAAGGATTTTTGGGCCATAAAAATCTTGTACAGTCTCGATCATCTTCATGCAATTGCACCATTAAGAAAGCTTTTTCTATGTCCGAGATGAATGCATATTTTTGACATCTGAATCTCATTAACACTTGCGCTAGATCGGGTACTAAGCTGGGACCAGTATATAGACAATCATTTAAACTGAGAGATTTTGGATTTATCTTAGCAGAACAATCATAAACTACTCTAATCGGTGTTGTATTACTTTCCTTTTTCACACCATGATGTGAGAGATAACCTGATGGTTTGTTTCTTTCGGTACTAATTCAATAAAACCTCTTTTCTCCTGTTCTTTAATTACTTGAGTGTATTGACTACAAAATACAGGATTTTTTTTCGAATGACCTTTGTAATCCTCTCAGTCTGCCCAACGCCAAACCAAAATTACTAGGTAAATCTTCCTTATTATCTTTCCAAGGCAGACTGACCTTATACTGCCCAAGTACAGTATCATATGAGACTGAATCTTCAAATCTATTCATTGTCACAGCGACATCTTTAGATATTTCATTAGGTAATATTCCTATATGATCTAGTTCCCATAGTTCATTTAGATCATCAACGCATGGTGTGTGATCTATATTGCTTACATATTCATCTATAGGACTGACTGCAACCTTGAGAATAGTAACTGCTTCTACCTGAGTTTTATCATTGTTTCTATCCTGGTATTTACCACTTAGAGCAAACCCACAGATAGTTGAAATGAGTATTAACTCTCCTTCCTTTTTGTACCCAGGATGTACTATATCATAATAATAGTCAGCTTCTATCAGTAAGCCTATTTCCTTTGTTGTTGTCACCTTGGGATCTGCTAACTTGTACTCCTTAATATTTATTTTTACAAGTTTTGTTTGCAAACCCTTAGAAGCAATATGTCCAGGTACCTTGTATATAACCACAGCATTCATCCTTTTTACTCTACCCTTTTTAATATAACTCAAAGATACAATTTCATATGTTTTACTATCTTGAGTTTTGGTGAATCCTTCTAATTGTAAGGTTTCTTGTCCCACTTTAGAACACTGTAACGACGGTAGAGCTGACCGAAGTACAAATGTCCTTTGTGAGCATTGGTCAAGTAGAGCCCGAACATTTATTACTTTGTCTTCCATACCCTTTAGTGGTAGCTGTAGGGTAGGAAGTATTACTTTTATGTTTATTGGTGACAATGGAGAAACTTTGACTTCCTTCAATATTATCCACCTTTTCTTTTTGTATCAATCTTTTGGGATCAGTACACAGAGCATGGTAATGTTTGTTGCCACAATTACGGCAATTATTTATTTTGGGGTTTAAACATCCTTTGACTCCGTGATTTGCATCTAGACAACCCACACACAAGTTGAGTTGTTTAGCTCTTTTTACTTTACTCGCACCTTGTGGGTATTTTTTACATTTATACCAAAGATGGTTATTGCCTTGACACAATTTACACTGATATTTATTTACTTGTTTCTGATTGATTGTCATCGTGCTGGTAGTGAATGGTGTTTCTGCAAATTGAGCATAGGTTGTTCCCTCAGTCTGTAACCTTGACAGGATAGCATCGACATCCAGGATTTTATCATGCAAGTCACGTTTAATTTGCTCCTTGATGGGGCTAGGTAATTTGTTTAGCAACATCACCGCACAAAATTCATTCCTGGACTTATCCTGAACCTCCACAGATTTATACAGACTCTCAAAGTCTGCATAAAAATGTTTAAGATCTTTTATATTATTACGTGGAGTGTTCAACTGGCAAAGATTGGTTACAATGGCTAATTTGACTCGATCTATTTGTCCATAATGATCTATCAACAATTTTACAGCATAATTGATTGATTCTAGTTTAAACCCAGCTAATAATTGCTTAGCTTCACCCTCTAGTTGTCCTCTTAAGTAAGTTAATTTGTGAACATCAGTCAATTCTGTATTTTTATCAACTGAACAGGTGAATATATCCCAGAATCCCACCCATTGTGTGGGATCTCCGCTAAAGGTTTGCAGGAAAGCTTGGGTAAATTGAATCCAGATTTATGAACTTTGGGAGCATCCCTGACGTCATTAGTAACATCCAATTCGTATAAGTATTGATGAATTATTTCCTCATATTCACCATCCTTCAGCACTAATGCTTCAATCTCTTCTGGTTTCACTAGATCGTATATTCTCTCATTCAGCACATTTATGCGATCATATAACGCAATTATTTGATTTCTTTTGGCTGTTATTTCTGATCTGGTGGCTTTTGTCATAAATTGCTCTAAATTACGACATAATGCAGTAGTAATTCCACCTTTCGTTCTAGCCTTAATATTTTTCAACTTAATTAATTCCTCCATGATTTTAATTTACGTTAAGTTGCTATAAAAAATTAATCTAACAACTCACGTTCCGCTATATAGACTATCCTCCTTCCTTGCAAACTAGCCTATTACCGGCTTAGGCAAGGAAGACGCCATTTTGCAAGTCGTAACAACGCATGTACAAATTTAAAGTAGGAGCCTGATGCGTGAGCGATGCAGACATTACGCTAATTCTGTACATAGATGCGGCAAAATCAGACTAGGAGAATGAAGTGAGTGGAACCAGGATCCGGTTCGAAGGACCCTATATGATGACTAACCTCCGATAATCACCATAGAATTTCGCCAGCTTGCTCCCCGGTTGTTTGAATGCTGCCTTATACAAACCTATAACTGATCCCTAATATATCTAATTTGAATTCATATAGTATAATAGGGACTTAGCGTGTATGTTGTAGTTGTTGAGGCAGTCCGGGAGGTACTGGCACTTAAAATTGTAGCTGTTGAAAGGATGGCCTATGAAGTAGTTCTCTTTACGATGAAGGACTTCTCTCTATTGTTTTCCACATGCTTCACTCCTTCGAGCGTGATCTCACCCATGTGCGCTACGACTCATATGACGTGTGGTAGTGATCCACATGATTGATTTAAATTCATTTTAAATTATGTGGATTTATTATTTTTACTTTAATTAATTACGTTATATTAATAATTATTCACAATTAATCAATAACGATATAAGTAAACAAAAAATAGGATATTTAACAGTTGTAGAATTAATTCCACAGACCTTACATCAACATAACCCATCTTTATCTACTGTCGGGATCATTAATATCAGTTTAGTCCCGACAACTCGTCTTCATCTATTTCATCATGCAAACTTTTCTCTCTCATCTGTCAGCATCGTGTTCTGGTAATGGAATAATTATGCGTTGTCTGCTTGTTTGAGAGAGAGAGAGAGAGAGAGAGAGAGAGAGAGAGAGAGAGAGAGAGAGAGAGAGAGAGAGAGAGAGAGAGAGAGAGAGAGAGAGAGAGAGAGAGAGAGAGAGATTTTTTGTTTTGTTCAATTTATTACGCCCGAGGGCGGCAGACCCACTAACACTACAGGTACTTTGTTATGTACAGAGCACTCGTGTCTCGCAGGGCACGCTGAACACATCCACCCACACACACACACACACACACACACACACACACACACACACACACACACACACACACACACACACACACAAATATGCACAAAGGAGAGTATATTAGAAGTTTAATAGCCACCAAAGTGAGGGTGGCGGATAAGGAGTACATGCGACTATGCGACAGTTGACGCAGGATGGAACAAGACCAGACGTGATAATGTGATCGACTGTGCCGCCGCGGGCGTGCGTGGCTCCTCCAGTGCCCCAGCGAGTGAGCCGGTAACGACGAATGTAGTTGAGGAGAGGCAGGCCATTACGGTTGGGAGTGGAAGAAGCGTCACCAAGGGCAGGATGCCTCGCATTGAAGTCCCCCATATAGATGAATCCACGATCGGTAGGGGTAGGAAGGGCTGGAAGATTAATAACGCCTGGAGCAGAGTACACATTACACAGCCGGAGCGTGCCATCCCCCACAGTGATCTCAAAGAGTTGAAAAGTCATGTCATTCTGGGCAGAGCAGCGAAGAAGGTTGTGAGGCACGGAGGAGTGTACGTAGGTAACCAAGCCATTCCTGGTATAGTGTGCGTAGGATGTGTAGCCAGAGAGCGCAGGAACTGCGTCCCTTTGTTGGGCGCCGCCAGGAAAAGCTTCCTGAATGAAGACGACGTGTGGATGGTGGTGGTAAACATAGGTCTTCAGGGCAGTGAGTTTACTGTGGTGTCGGAGGCCGAAGGCATTCCATGATATGACATGTAACTGCATGGTATTAGCGAAGGTTACCTCTGGTCTTGCGGGAAGCAGATGAAGTGGGGGAGTGAACGGATGCGCTGCCAGAAGCAGTGCAAGGAGGTGATGGCTTGGTGGGTGAGAAATCAGCAAATTTTTCAAGACGGGAAGCAATGACGTCAAGTCTTTCAGTGAGGGCCGAGACAGAGGCAATGACTACCCCATGGGATTCAGTTAATCCGGAGAGAGTAGTGGCGGCGGTAGCTCCTTGGGAAACCAGGCTGTCTATGCGGGCATCGATGGCATCGAACCGTGCCGCAAGAGCAGCGCAACGGGATTCCAGGGCGGCGACAGCGTTGCGAAGAGCGATGATTTCAGAAGAAGTACGTGGAGCAGGGGGAGAGACAGGAGGTGGTGGTGGTGGTAGCGAGGGCGCTTGTGGCTGTGGCTGAGAGTGGTGGGAGTCGGCACGGGACCGCCTGGCGCAGCCATGCCAGACGTTAACTCCAGGCATGAGACACCGAGGACACTTCCACTTCGAAGTGTCAGGCTCTGGAGTAGAGGAAATTTCTGCTGTAGAGGTGGTGGCAGACTGGGCGGCAGGTGCGATTGAGGTGCGGTATGGGCATGAGCGGGAGGCGTGGCCACCCGCGCACCACGCACACTTCTCTGAGGCAGAGCAATATCGGGATATATGGCCAATACCCCAGCAGTTGAAGCACCAAGGCTGCTCGTCCTTCATTCTGCGAAACTCACAGGGAGGAAGGCAAGGCAGGAAGGAGAAATCGTATAGAGGCGGGGGCGGTGACAAGAGACTCCAGGTGATGACCAGACGGTTGATGGGCGTGCCGTGTTGACGAAAGCGGCGGACAGTATGCACACCTGGCAACTCTTTGGCGAGGGATGGGTCCACATCCACAGGGTAGCGGGTGATGAGGTAAGTGGGAAACTTACGGGTCCTTTCACTCGAGTCCTGGATGTCCAGTTGTACTGAAGAAAACTCTCCACCCATGACACTGTCGAGTATGTCCTTTCGACACCTCGAGATATAGACAAAGCGAGATGTAGCAGCAGACATTTTCACCTCCGCCAACTCACGATCAAGACGAAAGGCGGTGTTGACGTCATTAAGCCAGCGAAGCTTCACAGCGGTGGTTGGGTTTTGCTTGAAGGCCAGCTTGACGTACTCGTCGCGGGGAGCGAAGGCAGGAGTAGTAGACAGGGGTGGAGTACGATGATGAGGACGAGGTAGGGAGATGTCAGTGGCCGGCTGTTGAGCAGGAGCATCATCTCGCTTGAAGGTTTTGGCAGCAGGTGACGCGGGTTCACTGCCGGTGTCGGACTCCCGATCCATGGTTCGTTTGGCGGAGGCTGAGTAGTGAGGATGTCTGTGGGTTTCAAGCGAGGGCCAATGTACAGAGGCGTCATCATCGTCGCTCATGGCAAGGTCAGCCTCAACCTCAGCGACAGAGGCAGGACCTGAGTACTCCATTTGGCGAGGGTGTTGGCAACAGAGGTGAAGTGTCACCGCAGATGAAGTGAAGCACCTACCACGTCACTACACCCCGAACCGCGTATGCGCGGATCCGGGGACCGCCGAGGATCCGGTGGCCCCCGGGTCTGGACCAAGCGTCTGAAGTTTCTTGTAAGCTACAGACTAAGTCCAAAAACCCCAAACCACACTGAAGGTACTATGGCAACGACGATGGCTTACTAGATATCTCTGCTGAATAGGGAGGTTGGCAGGTCGCTAAGGCGCTCAAAAACTTGCAGAAGGTATGGAGCTCAAGTGAGGCGGTGTTGACAGAACAATCAACCAACCGAGACGAGAGAGAGAGAGAGAGAGAGAGAGAGAGAGAGAGAGAGAGAGAGAGAGAGAGAGAGAGAGAGAGAGAGAGAGAGAGAGAGAGATGGGGAGGGGGTAGGGGTGGCTTCTTTTAGTAATTTGCTTCCTTGGGATATTTTAGGAAATGTAGCAGATTTATAAAAAAAATTTCTTCCTTTCACATCCTCGTTTTCCTCTGTTTGTGTTTCCTTTTCTCTTCTCGAAAGGCATCCAGTTATTTTAGTGTCTTTGTCTCTCTCCTCTCCTTAAAGTTCTTTCTTCTTTTCGCATTTCTTCTCCTTTTTTAGCTTTTTTTTTCCTCTCACACGAACTAGTAAGATTTTATCCTTTCTTTTTCTTTTGATTCATTAACATATCCTCCTCTTCCTCCTCCTCCTTCTCTCTCCTCCTCCTCCTTCTCTCTCCTCCTCCTTCTTCTTCTCCTCTTCTTCCTCCCCTTCCTCCTCCTCTCTCCTCCTCCTCCTCTCTCCTCCTCCTCCTCCTCCTCCTCTTGCTGCTGCTGCTGGTGTGTTCTTTGCTTCCCTTTCAGTGTCGACTTATTTGCAAGAAGGGGACGCCGTACAGAAGCTTTCGTTTACTTGAGTCTTTTTCCCTTCCACTGTTACGAGATTTTGAGATTCAATTGTTATAGAAGGAAGGATATTTAGTTTTTTTTTTTTTTTCTTCTTTCTTCTGATTGTTGTATTTGATCTTGTTTTTGTTTTTTTACTTTTCTTACTGTTATTGGATTTTTTCTTTGCTTTCTTTTCTTCTTAGCCATGCAATTCTTTTTCTTTTTCTTTTTTTTTTGTTCTTGTCCCAGTTTTCTTGCCATTCTTGTCGCAGTTTTGCACGTCCTTCTTCACCTTATTATTATTCTTATTCTTCCTCTTGTTGCTGTTTTACCACCACCATTACCGTCATATTCCTCTCGTCTTCCTCTTTCTTCTCTTCTTATTCTTATTCAGTTCTTCCTCCTCTCCCTCATCTTTCTCTTCTTCCTCGTCCACCACCACCACCACACCACCTAGTAAGGAAGCACCCATGCTAATCCCTCTCCCCTTATGGATCTCCCCGGAATATCGCTACAAGGTATATTTGGCGAGAATCAGCCAAGCAGCCTCTTCCCTGCAGCCCAGCGAGTCCTGGCGGCGGATATCATAAGGGGGAACATTTTTGGGGGAATGAATTGTCTCTCTAATATGTTTGTGTTACTGTATTTGCGTGCTAGTTTGTGCGTTACTGTTACTGTGTATGTGTGTGTGTGTGTGTGTGTGTGTGTGTGTGTGTGTGTGTGTGTGTGTGTGTGTGTGTGTGTGTGCGTGTGTGTGTGTGTGTGTGTGTGTGTGTGTGTGTGTGTGTGTGTGTGTCAGTGTTTTATGTGTTCAAGCTCTTTGATTTTATTAGTTTTCATTATATGGCTCTTACCGAGTAATACGAAGGAATGAAAATGACAACAGAACTTTTCCGACTTTGTTTTTTCGGATGATTAGTCAACGAAACAACAAAACAATTTTCTGCGTGTCCCGGCGCGGCTGAGGCTGCCCGTGACTCAGCTTCTGCGGCCCTGTGGAGTGTGTCCTCCCAGGCCCAGTGCTGCTGAAAGAGCAGGAGGCGCCGCAGTGCTTCGCTCATCATCTCTAGAACGGGAGCGGAACCCTCAGTCCTGTCCAGGTGGCCAAGGTGGGCCTGGGCAGCTGGGGAGGACGGCAGACCCTCGTCACAGTGCATTGAGTGGCGAACGGGGTAGCCGTCATTAGGAGGCAGGTGGCGCTGGCCGCCATCCTGCAGGTGCTGACTTGCACCACTACAGAATGCCCTACTTCTGCCCTGCAGGAGGCAAGGTGAAGGAACCCGAGGAAGAACCGCAGGGCCTCGCCGCCCTGTTCTGCAATGGTAGGCGACTGGGTGAGGGTGGCGCCGACACCCCTGCCAGCGACGCCGCCACGCCATGGAGGGCAGCTCTAAACTCCAAGGTGGTATTACTGTTAATACTGCTGTTGTTGTTCTTGCTGCTGCTGCTGCTGGCTAACGATAGTGGATTCTGTTGTTTATACTGCTGTTTCTCTTGTTGCTGTTGTTGTTGTTCAGGTGGTGTGTTGCGTGCAGCTCTCGCAGGACGTCAGCGCTCCGTCATGCAGTTAAGGCGTCACCTCTGTTCTAACACAGAGTGTGTCTCTACAAAGCTGTTGTTTAGATTCACATCTTTGCTTCTCTTGGTGTTTGCTAATAGATGGACAAACAAAATCCAGGAAGAGCAAAATGTAGTCCAACCAACGGCTTTATAGAGTCCACAAGTGTTCAAACAAAGGGTACAGCGTCACCTGTGCGACTTGACTGTGTCATTGAGCTAACGCGGGCATCCTGTCAGGCCCACACAACACATGACCTGCACAACACCAACATCAGCACCAGCAGGAGTATGAACAACATTCCCTCCCCTTACGAGACATGCTTCCTTACATCTTCTCCTATAGTGGCAGGAAACACACTGTGTGCTGGCTCTCCCCTGGCATGCCTCACGTGTCGCCGCCAGAAAATGTCAGGTAAGACCGGAAGGATAATTCACTCTCATGTATCTAATGTTTGCTTTTTCTTTTCTTTTCAGGTTAAAATGTATTCATAATAGTTTTTCTCTCTCTCTCTCTCTCTCTCTCTCTCTCTCTCTCTCTCTCTCTCTCTCTCTCTCTCTCTCTCTCTCTCTCTCTCTCTCTCTCTCTCTCTCTCTCTCTCTCTCTCTCTCTCTCTCTTCAAATTCAAATTCAAAATAATTATTTAGCTTTCACAAACAGATCGTTAAGTAATCCTGTACCTATTATGTGATACAGCTGGACCCGTTAAATGATTAAATTTTTTTACTGGCCCTTATAAGATACCTTTCATTAGTATCGAGGGAATTTAAGACATTTTAACACAAATTACAAAATAACAACAACAACAACAACAACAACAACAACAACAACAACAACAATAATAATGATAAAAAAAATAATAATAGAAATAATGATGATACTACTACTACTACTACTACTACTACTAATAATAATAATAATAATAATAATAATAATAATAATAATAATAATAATAATAATAATAATGATAATAGAAATAATGATGATACTACTACTACTACTACTACTACTACTACTACTACTGCTACTACTACTACTACTACTACTACTACTATTACTACTACTATTACGACTACTATTACTCACTACTGCCACCTGTCTTATCAAGAGATTTGAAAGTTTTTAGATGAAGATACATCTTCAAGCTCAACATAGTTCTCAGTGAAGGTTCTGTGACTATGAAGAGATTATCAAAAAAGTGATAAAGAGTGACCTGTCGCTGGAAATTTGAGGTGTTGTGTTGTGTCCTGCCCGTCTGTTGTACCTGTGTTGTCGTCTGCTTGAGTCATGGCTGCCACCTTCTCCATGTATCCTGAACACTCAGTAATGTTGGACTTATAAGGTGATGTCCCTTACTATATATTATTTACTGATGTCTACTGGTTTGATCGTAAACCTATGTTATGACCAAAAGTGCAAGTTAAATATAATAATATTGTGAAGCTGTCAACTTGGTGGACTTCCCATTTTCTATATGTCGTCACCATGACAACAGGATGTTAAGGGAGACTCAAGCCAACAGTGTGATGGACCAACAGTATATAGAAAATAGCATTTTATGCTTTATGAACTCATCGAAAGATGATGTTCCAGCTGTCACTGCCTCTAGATATGATAATTTCATTCTATTCTCACGAAGAGATAAAGAAAGCAAAGGAACTATTGTGTAATTGCTGAAGACTGCCATTGTGTGGAGGAGGGATCCTGACAAAAAGTTGAAAGATGCTAAAGATGTGTTTGAGTTTTATGAGAAGGTTTCTGACACCAAGATGAAAGTGAAATTCGTTACAGCTTTAAATAAGTCTATGGCTTTGAAATATTTGCACCACTTCTCAAAGGTCTGGCTGATGATGTAAAAATGATGAATGAGTTTTTACCAAAAATACTAGACATGAAAACTGAAGTATATAACACAGCAGATACTGTGACAACTATGAGGGCTGAGATTAATACTTTAAATAATAAGTTCAGCAAGGCCATTGGAGGCATAGAGGAAGCTTCAAAGGATATAAAAATGAATAAGTCAAGTGTACTGGATGATTTACTCTCTTTAACAAATAAAGAAGAAAGGAGATTATCCCTAAAGCTAACTAGTAAAGAAAAGAGTAACAAGCAGAATGAAAAGAATTATGCAGATGTTCTGAGAAGTAGAAAAAGTGCAAGGGACAGTACACCAGAAGGAGGTAATGGAAAGTTTGAACCTATGATAGGAGCAACTACTTTACCTGTTTTTGAAGGCATTGGTATGGAAGAGCTTGATAATGATAACTTGGGAGCAAAGTCACATGATCAACAGGGCATAAACAGCTTACAAGAGCACCGAAACAATCTGTGGGTCAACGCGTGCAGAGGAAGGATCAGCTGAACTCAAGAAAGGAACACATCAATATACCAAGGGAAGATGAGAGACATGAAATTTTTCATGATATGGTTGTGAAAGATCAATGGAACCAACGAAGCAACGGTCAGTCAGAAAGCCATATTAAGGGAGGAAGTCGTCCAAAAAGTACTCCTATTATGTCTTCATCACCTGATGGGAGTGTGAAGAAGGATGACAAGCTGTCGGAGGACTGGAAAGAGTACAAATCAAGAGATGCAAAAAGAAGAGAATATAAAGGAATTTTAGGGAAAAAAAGTCATGATAATTTAAGTATTAAAGCTGTCTCAAGGTATCTTGATGTCTTCATTGGAAGAGTTGATCCAGGGGTGACAATGGATGATCTCATAGAATACATAAGGAAAACGTTTAATATTTCTGTGGTGAATATTGCACAACTAGAAATTAGGAGTGATAACTTTATTGCCTTCAAAGTGACAGTGAAAGCTATGGAGAGAGAAAAGCTTTTTAATGCTGATTTGTGGCCTGTAGACTTGATCGTTGATAAATTTTATAATAAATCAAAAAAATCATGGAGCTAAGTTTCACTACTTATAATTGCTGTTCATTAAGAAAAAATATTGACATAGTTAGACAGCTCTGTTTGGACAAATATGATTTAATATTCCTACAAGAAACCTGTTACTGAGGATAAGAGGGGGGGACATTAACTATATTGATGAGTCTTATGAATGTGTTGGATTTCCAGCAATATATTCTGAAAAATGTTTACTCTCTGCTTCGGGTAGGTGTCAAAGAGGTCTTGTGTGTATGTGGAGGAAACATCTGCCCATAAAAGTTTTGGCTATAGAGGAAAATTATATTGTATTACAGTTATCTTGTAACGGTATGGATATTATGATTATTAATGTTTATATTCGAAGTGTTTCATGAGAGAAAGAATCATTGCATGCATCAATGGAAGGGCTTCAAGATCTTGAGGATATTTTAACTAATTATAGATTTAACAATGTGGGTATGTCCACTTCTGTTGGATGTTTAGTGCTTAAAGAAACAGTTAACATGTATATGAAAAATAGGGGCAGTGCGTACGTATGTTTTATGGACATATCTAAAGCATTTGATAGAGTGGATCATATCAAATTAGGAAATATTTTATTGAAGAAAGGTCTACCTCCTGACATTGTATTATTACTAATGTGTGATTACTTGTGTAATCAATATTGTAGGATTGTTCGGCAAGGTAAAATGGGAGAATATCAAAGAATACCAACTTGTGTAAGACAAGGGGGAATACTTTCACAAATGTTGTTTAAATTATATATGGATAATATTCTAAAGGATTTTGGCCAAGTTGAAAAGGGATGTCAGTTAGGACCTTACTGACTAAATATTTTAGCCTATGCAGATGATGTTGCAATTCTTGCTAATAATGAACACAACCTAATGGAACTCTGTAATGCTTTTGAGGAAATAATTGGAGATTTGAAGTTGACAATGAATCAGGATAAAACAAAATGTATTATTTTTTGCAGTCATAAAAGAAAAAGACCAAAGTTTATTGATAAATATGAGGTACTAGACTCGTACAAATATCTTGGACATGTAATTCACTAGAGTCTACATGATGAAAGTGATGTTGAATTAAGACTTAATCATTTTTATGCCAGTTTTAATTCTGTTTTTTAGGAAATTTGGAAACGTCAATAAGAACACATTACTATTTTTATTCAAATCATACTGTTTGCCAAATTATGGACTTCCATTATGGAATTCAAGCAAAATAATCTCTAGCAGATTCTTCAAGGCCTTTGTAATAGCATCCTCTGATGCTATGAAGAAGATTAGTAAAGTACCTCGGCACACTAGAAGTCATAATTTGGCAAAAGACCTTCACATTCTTTTATTTAATCATTGTTTTATATTTATACAATACAGATATTTTAAATCTCTTTTTGACAGGAGAAATATGATTTTAAAGATTGGACTGTCATGTCTTTTTAGAGGATACCATTACAAAAGTCTTAGGAATCTTGTATTGAAAAAATACAGTGTAAATTTTGATGAATGTGAATTGGACATATTGCTGGCACGTCTCTCTTGGGTACAAAATCATGAGTCATATACATGTACTTAATTAAGGTGACTTTAAGGATAAAGATATATATATATGGCATTGAATGCTTGCATTTTTTATATTGTTTAGAATTTTTTAATCATAATTTTAATTTTATACAATATTATCTTTGCATTATCTTATCTTAATCAGCAACTGTGAATAGTTTTAATGCGTGTTCTGTGTTGTTTTTAAAATAGTATCTAAGATTGTATTTAACATACCTATTAATCTTATGTACGTTGTTAGTACGAAATAAAGAATTTGAATTCGAATTTGAACTAATAATAATAATAATAATAATAATAATAATAATAATAATAATAATAATAATAATATTATTATTATTATTATTATTATTATTATTATTATTATTATTATTATTATTATTATAATAACAATAATAATAATAATAACAACAACAATATAAAAAAATTAATTATAATAATAAATAGCAAAATAAAGATAATAATAAGAAAAGTAATAATGATAATAATAAAAATAATAAAAATCATAATAATAATAATATTAATGATAATAATAATAATAATAATAATAATAATAATAATAATAATAATAATAATAATAATAATAATCATAATAATAATAACAATAATAAGAACAACAACAACAATAATAATAATGATTATAATAATAATAATAATAATAATAATAATAATAATAATAACAATAATAATAATAATAATAATAATAATAATAATAATAATAATAATAATGATAATTTCAATAATAAAAATAAAAATGAAAACAACAACTATAATAACAATAAAAATAATAAAAATAATAATAATAATGATAAAGATAATAATATTAATAATAATAATAATAATAATAATAATAATAATAATAATAATAATAATAATAATAATAAAAATAATAGATATAATCATAATGATAATAGCAAAATAAAGAAGTAGTACTTTAAGCGTATTAATTGATAATAAATGTAACATAATAACAGTGATAATAATAATAATAAACAGCAATAATAGTAACAAAATTGTATTAAACAATAATAATTATAATAATAATAATAATAATAATAATAATAATAATAATAATAATAATAATAATAACAACAACATTAACAACAACAATAACAATAATAATAATAATAATAATAATAATATTAATAATAATAATAATAATAATAATAATAATAATAATAATAAAAATTGTGAAATAAAAAAATAAATATAATAATTGTGATAATAAGGGTTGCATTAGTAATGATAACAATATCAATAAAGATAATTATGATTGACAATGCCAATTAAACATACAGTATCAACAGAAAGATAATACCTAAAATATAATTATCCTGTACCATTTAATTGAGCTTGAATTCCCCCACAAAATAAATATGGATGCACTCTGCAGACAACTTTGAACCATGATACTTAATGAAAAGCAATAAATGTTCTATCAATATTTGTCTTTTTGAATTTATTATAAAAGTAACCTTATTTTCACCCTTTCTTAGATTGTCAGGGAGTTCGTTCCATTTTATACAACCAAAATATGTAACAAATCGCTTCTGATTTTCCAATTTGGAGAACATGTGTCTGTGGTTCCATCGGCCTTGTGTGTGTTTGTATGGTGGACATCAAATGCTCTTGGTATCACAAATAGTTGATTACTGTGTACCTAGTCGTATATAAATTAAAGGCTCTCCATTAAGTATATATCATGAACTTTGAGGATTCCTAGATCTTGAAAAATTGATAAAGTGTGGGCATCATTATTAACATTAGCAATTAAGCGTATTACTCTCTTCTGTATCATAAATAAAGCATTAAGTACCGTTTTAATGGTCATCCCCCATAGAGCATTGCAATATTGTAAGTACAGATATATAAGTGTGTAGTATAAAGTGTTAAGATTGTCAGAAGGTAACAGGTGCTTTACTTTATGCATTATACCAGAAGACTGAGATATCTTTGTTACTATGTGAGTAATATGTTCTCTCCATGTCAGCTTCTGATCTATGACTGTGTCCAAATACCTAACTGAAGACGAACTATTGATTACTTTATTACACATTATAATATCTAGGTTGTCATCAAATGTTTTATTACCTTTCTCACCTTTCTCACCAGACGCCAGGTATATGAAGATCATCTGTCAGTCGTCGGACTCGCTTTCAAAATTCTCCATCTGTCACGATCTTCATAAAGTTTCTGTCTCTTTACTTCTTCTAATTCTATATTTCTGTCTCTTAAATTCTTCTTTATGCCGTCCAGCCATCTCTTTCTTGGTCTTTCTGGCGGTTTTCTTCCCTCCGGTTTCCATTCCACGTACTTTAGGGGATATCTGTCTTCCTCCATCCTTTTTATATGTCCGTACCACCTTAAACTGTTTCTGCTAATGATTTCTTCCACAGGTTCTATTTTCAACTCCTCTCTTATCTTTGTATTTCTGATTTTATCCTTTCTTGTTCCTCCCTTAATGATCCTCAGGACCTTCATTTCCGCACTGTTGACCTTAGATATTAAATTCTTTGTCATTGTCCATGTCTCTGATCCGTACAGTAGAATTGGCTTGAGTATGGTGTTATATATGGTCGTTTTGCAGTGAATTGGTATGTTCTTATCTTTTAACAGTGGGTAGAGCATGTTAAGGTTTGCATTAAATTTTTGTATCCTTTCAGCTATTGTTCTATTCTGGGTGTTGTCTTGCGTAAAGAGGACTCCCAAATATCCAAATTGGGTAACCTGTTTGAGTTGTTGTTGGTCTATATATATATATATTGTATTCCTGACTGTGTCTGTTTACATTCATTATTTCTGTTTTATCTTTAACCCGTACTTTTTAATACCTTCTTGCCATCTATTAATTGCATCTTGTAATTGTATATGGTTCTCTGTAATTATGGCTACATCATCTGCATATGCCATTGTTATTTCATGTTCTTCATTTGTGCAAATTTCTTTCATGCATTTATCCATAAATAGGATGAATAGCAATGGCGATAAAATGCCACCTTGTCTTACTCCTGTTTTTACTTCAAACCATCTACTGTCAATTTCTCTGTTCTTAACTTTACTCTTGCTGTTATGATATAAGCTTTTTATTACTCTTATCAGTTTAGGTGGTATGTTGTAATATTAATCCCCAACAACTTCCCATAATATGCTTCTATTTATTCTGTCAAAAGCTTTTTCTAGATCTATAAATACTATGAATGTGTTCTTATTCCATTCCTACCTTTTTTCTAAGGTGATTTTCATAGTAAATATCAGATCTATTGTTCCTCTCCCCGGTCTAAAACCATGTTGCCATTTACCTAACTTTCTCTCTACAATATACAATATTCCATACACACTCCCCTTTGTTTCCTTTTTTAAATAGTGGACATATTATGCCTAATCCCCAATCTTCTGGTGTTGTCTCATTCCTCCAGGCTAAAATGAATATTTCATTTAACCATTGTATTATCTCTGGTCCTCCTGCCTTAATTATTTCAATTGTTATCTCGTCTTCTCCAGGCGCTTTTCCATTCTTCATAAATTGCAATTCTTTTTTAATTTCTTCTATATTTATTTCATCCATTTCATCTTCTTGTTGTTGTTCTTCCTGTTCCTGTTCCTCATGTTCTTCCTCTCCCTCTACATTCAACAGCTCTTCGAAATATTCTGACCATCTCTCGGCTATTCCTTCTGGTTCCGTCACAATGTTTCCTTCTATATCTTTTATTGCAAATGATGTTTCGTTGCTACCTTACCTATAATTTTTAGCCATACTGTAGAGTAGCTTTCTTGTGCCTTTGCTGTCTTCCAATAGATCTCTCCCAATGTTTCTCCATACATCATCCTTTGGTTTCCTTTTAATTTCTTCACATGCCTTTCGTTTTTCCTCATATGCTACTCTGTCTTCTTGTTGCCTAGTTTTCATCCATCGCCTAAAAGCTTTCATTTTACTTGTCACTGCCTCTCTGACTTGTGGGTTTTATTACCTGAGAAATTAAACAATATACTGTGTTTTCTTACATTTAAAGAAAGTTAGTTAACATATAACCATTTTGTGACAAGTTTTAATTCTAAATTTATGATTTGATTCAATGAAGCTGTCTCTGTTCCTGAAAGGTTGATATTAGTGTCATCTGCAAACATTATGAATTTCAGCACACTTGAACTCTTAACAATATATTTGATATAGTCAAGAAATGAAAGTGGTCCTAATGTCGAGCCTTGAGGCACACCTGTGGTAAGAAGACC
Source organism: Callinectes sapidus (assembly GCA_020233015.1). Taxonomy (NCBI): domain Eukaryota; kingdom Metazoa; phylum Arthropoda; class Malacostraca; order Decapoda; family Portunidae; genus Callinectes; species Callinectes sapidus. Next base: position 92,222 of record CM035183.1, on the reverse strand, counting down.
AAATTGAGAAGACTGATTATTGAGCACAGTTACCTGTTTTCTATTACCCAAATAGTATTTTACAAAATTAAAGCAATTATTAAGGATTCCATAGTGATGAAGTTTAATGAGAAGAATACTGTGATCTAGAGTCTCAAAAGTCTTTCCAAAAAAAGCTAATCATGTATTTTTTCTTAGTTAAATCTATCAATATGTCTTTTACAAGTTGAGCTATAGTTACTTGAGGAGAAAGATGTTTTCTGAAGCGTAATTGAAAATACCTTAATATTCTATTGTTCTTTAGGAATTCCGTGATCCTCTCAGATATAGCACGTTCATATGTTTTATATGTATTTTAGATAGTTCACCATCCTGCCTCCTTTAAAGATGGGAATAAGTATTGCGACTTTGAGTCTCTCGGGGAGTTCACCTTTGCGGAATGACAAACTAATCAGATTTAGATACAATGTTATCTAAGAGAGGAATCGTGATCTTGATACCTTTACTGTGTATTTCACCTATCCCTGGAGCAATTACGTTAAGTGACTTCACAATGGAAGTTATTTCATCTGGAGTTGTGTTAGAGGGGTTAGAATCAGGATAGACATTAGTCAAGTAGTGCATTTGAGATACATCACTTGATGGTATTTCTTTCGCTAAATTTTGTCCAATCGTAGATAAAAGAGTGTTCACAAATTAAGTTATTGTCATGAACTATACTGCAATTTATGTCCAAATGCTCTTTTACCAGGATTTAGAATATCATCAATTATTCTCCAAGTACCTTTGATGTTGCCAGAATTATCCGAGAATTGTTTTTTTTAATTGTTTTTTTCAAATATTTTTTTATAAAGTCTAGCTGTTTCTTTTATAAGTTATAGTAATTCTGTTGTGATCCTTTTTTCGTGGAATTTCCTTGATGTGAGTCCCTCTTCCGTCCATTTACTTTAACATTTACCTGTGTTGTATCTTATGTTTGCTGGTTTTTTATCCTTTTTTTTCTTTTTTTGTTGAGAAGGGGAAAT
>CM035183.1:79324-91118 GCA_020233015.1 Callinectes sapidus | reverse complement strand
AGTAGTTTTATTTGGAGCCTTATGTTCTCAAATCCTTCTCAATGCAACCAAAAGACACCATTTAAATAATCTGGATGAAGCAAATGAGATGATAGATGATATAAAGCGGGGTTTATATATTGTCAACCTGCAAGGTACATTTAATCAAGAGGAAGATTTACTAGCATATTATTGGCAAGTGCAAAAACTCTTCAAGAAAGCCAATCTGTACCTGCGTGAATGGACCACTAACAGCCCTCAGCTAGAACAACAACTGCACTTGGACAGGGTTATAAGTGGAGAAAAGGGACCAGTCAAAATAATAGGATTGTATTGGGAACTTAAATCAGACTCCCTCTCATTTAATCTACGCACAGAAATCCAAGGCAGGGTGACCAAACGCAAATGTCTGAGTATGGTATCACAGCTCTTCGACCCATTAGGTTTACTACTACCAATCACCATCAAAGCACGTATCTTCCTACAAAACCTCTGGAAAGCAAAACTTGATTGGGATCAGCCCCTGCCAGAGGTAATGAATACAGAATGGGAAGGCCATACCGCCGAGCTCCACAAGGCGAGTAAAATAACAGTCCCTCGTGTGTTAAACTTAATACAGGAAGGAGACATGCATGTATTCGGAGATGCAAGTAATATGGCTTATGGTGCTTGTGTATACATAGTAAATGAATCTGGTAATCTAGTGATTGGCAAAGCTAAAGTAGCACCAATAAAACCAGTCACTATCCCAAAATTAGAATTAACAGCAGTTCTGTGGGCCGCTAGGTTAAGTAAATTTGTTAAAGATGCCTATGACGGTGTTATACTCTTCAAAAATATCCATTTTTGGTGCGATAACCAGGTGGCACTTCATTGGATCCAAAATAAAAAAAATATTACCTGCCTATGTAATAAATAGAGTAGAAGAAATCAAAGCACTCATTCCAGTAAATCAAATAAGATATGTGTCTACTAAGGATAATCCGGCAGATCAATTGACAAGAGGTATTCCTACCGAAAAACTCAAAGAATCCTCATTGTGGTGGCATGGGCCTCAATGGTTACCCCATCGCGATAAGTGGCCAGAGGATATAAAATTCGGTAAAATTGACAACTGCTCGGAAAAGGCCACAATACTTACAATAAATCCACAGCCAATAAAATTAATGGAATGGGAAAGATTTGGTAGCTATGATAAAGGTATGCGAGTATTAGCATGGATACTTCGCTTAAAAATAACTTGAGTGCGAAGATCTCCGATTCGGCTGTCACCACCAACCGGAGCTTGAACGTGAAAGAACTAAGAGCAGCAGAACTTGAACTGTATAAATTGGTGCAAAAAGAATCCTATCCTCAAGAATATAAAGTACTAATGAAAAAAGATGATAAAAACTCCTATACAAATCTAATGTTGCAATTGGGACTGTACATGGAGCATGGTGTGATAAAATGTAGGGGAAGATTGCAATTGGCCACATTCCAAGATATGTTAAAATATCCTATCCTACTATCTGGAAAACATCATGTTACGCGACTCTTAATTCAAAGATGTCATGCGTTAAATCATCATTTTGGTACGAACCACACAGTCAGTTATATGCGACAGAAATTGTGGATCCCAAAAATGCGTCAAGTCGCTAAACAAGTATTGAGGGTATGTAAGATCTGTAAGAAACACCACCATTTCCTGCATTTAGAATAATTCAGTCTGATCCTTTTCAAATAACAGGTGTAGATTACACAGGAACTCTTAGGGTTAAAGGCACAGCCAATGAAATAAAGAAAGCATACATAGTACTTTTTACCTGTGCTACCACTAGAGCTATTAATTCATCTCGAAATAGTGGAGGATTTGACTGGACAAAGTTTCTTGTATGCATTTAGGCGATTCGTGAGTAGGCAAGGTTTCCCTCAAACCATTCTCAGTGATAATGCTACCACATTCACTGTAACAGGCAAGTATCTGAAGGACATTAAAAATGACCCAATGGTAATAGAACATACACATATAAATGAATGTGAACGGCAATTCATTCCAGGACGGGCACCATGGTTCGGCGCCATTTGGGAAAGATTGATTGGCATCGTGAAGGCCGGCCTGAGGACAGTGTTAGGGAGAGCATTAGTCACTGTCGAAGAGTTACATACGATAGTAGTGGAGGTCGAGTCTTCCATTAACGATAGACCTTTGACGTATGTTGACAGTGACGTGAATCAGTTAAATGCTATAACACCATCTCAATTAATAAGAGGTCGCCGGTTGAGAGCCTTTCACACCCCTTGTGATATAAATGAGTTGTCAGACCCCAGCTATTGTACCACAAATTCTCTTCAGAAGAGAGTTCAATATACTATGACTCTTTCTAAAAAAATGTGGAGGAGATGGGTGATTGAGTACTTATTAGCGCTGAGGGACTCACACAAATGTTTAATTAAGGGTAATAATGATACTTGGCCAAGAGCCGGGGACCTTGTCTTAATTCATGATGACGGACCACGATCGCAGTGGAAACTAGGTAAAATCACCGGCCTACATGCGGGGAGGGATAGTTTGATCAGAGTTGCTACATTAAAGACATCTCTAGGCATGACCACTCGTCCTCGTCCCTCTCGTCGGACGGCAACACACTCCGCAGATCTTTGGAGAATGAAATTATCGCAGGGCTTGTTGTAATATTTATATAAAATTTTTGTATATAATTGTGGTGGCGGAATGTGTCGGTACTAAACTGATATTAATGATCCCGACAGTAGATAAAGATGGGTTATGTTGATGTAAGGTCTGTGGAATTAATTCTACAGCTGTTAAATATCCTATTTTTCGTTTACTTATATCGTTATTGATTAATTGTGAAAAAATATTAATATAACGTAATTAATTAAAGTAAAAATAATAAATCGACATAATTTAAAATGAATTTAAAGCAATCATGTGGATCACTACCACACGTCATATGAACCGGGGAGCAAGCTGGCGAAATTCTATGGTGATTATCGGAGGTTAGTCATCATAGAGTTTCTCCGCCGCATAATTTGATAGTGCATGGAGCAGCTTTGGTGTGTGTGTGTGTGTGTGTGTGTGTGTGTGTGTGTGTGTGTGTGTGTGTGTGTGTGTGTGTGTGTGTGTGTGTGTGTGTGTGTGTGTGTAAATAATGAATAGAGGAATACAAAGGAAGTCCAAACAGCAGCAAATCCTCAGGTCCTTATCAGTTTGTTTGGGGTAACTATTTTATGTTATTACTCAGTGAAACAGGATACTATAGGAGGAAGAGGAGGAGGAGGAGGAGGAGGAGGAGGAGGAGGAGGAGGAGGAGGAGGAGGAACAGAAGAAGGAAAAAGAGGAGGAGGAGTCAATATCATTAAAAAAAGAGGGAAAAAATAGAAAGACTGAGAATGGAATCAAATGTAAGAGCAGGAGGAGGAGGAGCAGGGAAAGGAAGAAGAGGAATAAGAGAACACCTTCCTTTTCCTTCTCGTTCCTCCATCATATCTCCAAACAAACACATCTACAGGGCGGGAAGAGAGACTGAGAGGGAAGCATGGAGATGAGAGAACTGAGACGGGATGGATGAGACGAGACGAGGCAAATGAAAAGAGACGGGCGGGAGGAGGCAGAAGGCAGGAAGACAGGAGAAGACCCAGATATTTACTTTATAGAGAGCCTTAATGTTGGTAACCTTCACCACCACCAACACCACGACCACAACCACAACCACCACCACCACCAACAACAACAACAATGGTCTCGACCATTTACACTACCACCACCACCACCACCACAGGCATACCATTACACCACTAACCTCAAACACACACACACACACACACACACACACACACACACACTCACACACACACACACACACACACACACACACACACACACACACACACACACACACACACACACACACACACACACACACACACATACACACACTTTCCATATGATTACAAAAAATTCTCTCTCTCTCTCTCTCTCTCTCTCTCTCTCTCTCTCTCTCTCTCTCTCTCTCTCTCTCTCTCTCTCTCTCTCTCTCTCTCTCTCTGTCTCGTCTCTCTCTCTCTCTCTGTCTCGTCTCTCTCTCGTCTCTCTCTCTCTCTCTCTCTCTCTCTCTCTCTCTCTCTCTCTCTCTCTCTCTCTCTCTCTCTCTCTCTCTCTTTCTGTCGCGGCAGCTTCCTAGAATCACTTTTATGTGTTTTCCTCATAACTTTTACATTTTCTGAAGTTTGTGATCCAATTAGCCGCGTCGCAGTGAGGGTCGTATTTACCTATTAGCGCTAGAATTTTTAATTGTCTCCGATTTCCTGTGGCAAAGGGGTGACTTAGCTAATCTGGAAACCGATGTGCAGAAACAAATACGACATGAATTGCTGCACAAGTGTATTTAAAATTAAAAACATAACTGTTTATGTTATTATTTATACTTACTAGTGTATGATAAGGCTTTGTTAATTCAATTATATGATAAAACTTAAAAATAGGTAATTATTTTTTTTAAAGTAAGTATGTGCGGTAAAAATAAAGTAATGCAAATTTTGGTTTTTGGATTTTATCTGGGATTATTGTAAAATAGCAGATAACACTGTCACCTCCTATATATGAAGCTAATTAGTGAAATAAAACAGAACAGCATCGCTGGCGGACGTACGACGAACTGAAATAAGCTCGCCCTCGTGCCTCACCGCTCTGTCTAAACTCCGCCCTTTTCTTCTTCTTCTCTCTTGTGACTTTTGATAGTTGTCTCTGTTGATCGCCACCTCTACTTCTGTCTTGTTTTACTTAAAGGTTTTATCAGTTCCCTTCAGTTTTAGTCATTGTAGAAGCATAAGGCATACACAAGGACATTATTATTAGGAAGGTAATGTGTCTGAATAAATTAGTGATGTTCTATATGATTTTGTGTCGGCAAATTTCCGCGGGCCAAACCACACATCCCTCTTCTTCCACAAATTTGTAGGACCCGTGACGCGCCTTGGCAGACTGCACGTCTGATTCCAGAAAAGGAAGAGAAAGACAGACCAAGTAACTGATAAGGTCAAAGGATTTGCGAGATTTCCGAGCGGAAAAACGGAGAGAAGAAATGTTGTTTAGGCTTGTTTGTTGCCGCCACCCGAGGATAGTTGTCGTACCGGAAACGTTACGTATTTGTTAGAACATAATATTTCCTATACATTACATGCGTTTGCCTATTGTTCAATACATTCAAATGAAATTAAATATTATTGTACGTCCATTGAAGTCAGTAGAAAATGACAGATTACTTGCCTTGATACAATCATAGGTGGTTTTATGAATATCATCTGAAATTATGAATAAAGGCTCAAACAATGTCATATACCATCAATTATCATGAAATAGATTTATTTAAATTTCAGAAGCATTAGTGTGTAACGACACACACACCTTTGTAAGTTTTTTAAAGCTTGCCCCAAAGAGTACTTATTTTTTCAACCAGAATTACAAAATCTGGTGGTGTCTGACAAGAAAACCCTCACTGCGACGCTGCTAATTCAAGCACTTCTTCTTCCCCCATTTTTCTTTTGTGTTTTACTATTAGCTATAAAAGCCACTCCTGCCCCGTTTTCTGTATTAGGGGTTTCCGTAAAAGATTCAAATATAGTTTCCTTTATATGCAGAATAAAAAAAAAAAAAAAAAGAAGTGCTTCAATTCTTTATTTCTCATTTCGTGTCTTCAAATCTTCTATACTGTGCTACAATTTGCCATTCTATGCTACGCTGTATTCTTATTATGCGTTACACTACATCACACCGCACGTTTCCAGCATTTATCTCAGTGGTGATATATTCTGGTTCACTTACCGCCCCAATGCAATTCCACTCCCCAGAGACTCGGACACTAAATATGAAATGACAGCCTGGGAATTCAGCACACACGCGGCGGCAAAGAGGCACGAAGCCGTCCACTCCTGAGGCCCAAATTGGCTAAGAGATTTGTGAAGGAGTAAACCTGCACTAGATATTCCGGGGGTGCGTGAAAGAAGAGAAGCGGAGTAAGATGCTGCATTGAAGGAGCAGGAGACAGGAGGAAGATCGAGTTGAAGGGAGATACCGAGAAAATGTTTAAAGATGGCAGGGAGATTGGTGAAGGTGAGAACGTCTTTAGAATCGAGGAGTGCAAGAAAACGTAGTAGTAAAAGAGCGGATAGAAAGTACACGAGACGAAAAAGAATAGAACTCTGGTACACTGTGCAATTCCTTACCTGTTTCTGTATTTCCATCTTCTTCTGACTTGACTATGTAAGAGGAAAGTTTCATAACACTTGCCCCTGTCTTTTGGCTAATTCTTTCAAACCTATAAGGGGACTAGCAAATGAATGGCCTTTTTTCATTGTCTTCCAAGTCCTTAGCCAGCTTCCCTCTGTTATATATATAAAAAAAAAAAAAAAAAAAAACAAGATGAAGCAAAACTGAGATTATCCTATAAATATACATATATGAACGGGAAGAAAAGTAGTCAACATGAGAATACGTGATAAACTAATCAAGAATATCCTTAGAAAAGAGAGAAACAATGGGAAAATATGGGAAGTAGGTGAGATGAAAGAAGGGCAATAGAACTACAAGTATTTAAGAGGGAGAAGGAAAGGACGACTGAATAAATAAGAAGAGAGGGGAGATAGAGAAGAGAAGGTAACAAACATCGGAATAAATTAAGGAAGAGAAAAGAGAAGAATGAAGGAAAAAAGGAGATAATGATTAAAAGAAAAAAAAGGCAGTGAAAAAAACAAAAAGCAAAGGAAACAAGCAAGAAGAATAGGAATAAGATAAAACAGATAAAATAAATAAACTAGATAGGACAAAGATAAGAGAAGGTAAGAGAGCATGGAAGAAAGGAAAGAACAAAAGAAAATGAAAGAAGGGGAATAGAATTGTTTACAAGAAGAAAGGGAAGGATAATAGAATAAATAAGGGAAAGGAAATAAAGGAAGAAAAAAGGGAGGTAAAGAAAAAGGAAGAAATTAAGGAAGAAGAAGAGAAGGAAGGAAAAAAAAGGAGGTGAAAATGATCAGAAAGAAAAAGAAAGAAACAAGCAAGAATCAAAGAAAAGTAAGTAAAATATGAATAAAGTTAAAGGAAAGAGAAAATAAACTAGATAGGACGAAGATAAGAGAAGGAAAGAGAGCACAGAGGAAAGGAAAGAAAACAAGAATGATAGGAAGGACGTAAGAGGGAAGGAAAGGAAGCACGTGGAAGAGAAAGGGGGAAGAGGAAAGAAGAGATTTGCATGGTAAGCCACAGCAAGCTGCCCCCTCACTCTCCTTCCCTCCTCCTCTCCTCCCAGACGTGCCCTCCCCCCTAAGCTGCTTCCCCAATGCATATGAAAATTCACCAGAAACTGCCTATTCAAATATCTTACAGTGAGGCTTTTTGAAGGGATGTTTCGCTACACACACACACACACACACACACACACACACAGACACACACACACACACACACACACTTATAAGTCCGATTCCTGTTTCTTCTTCTTCTTCTTCTTCTTCTTCTTCTTCTTCTTCTTCTTCTTTTTCTTCTTCTTCTTCTTCTTCTTCTTCTTCTTCTCCTCCTGTGTAATGCTTCCCTCCAAGACCATATATATGCTGCTTTTTATATATTTCTTCCCATTTTTTATACGTTTATCGTTGTATTAAGTGTAAGGAGCTCTTAGAATGCTTAAGTATAACTCGTTTTACACTCTTACATTCTCACCATTGCATTTACAGTATTCTCCCTTCATTCTCCTCTTCTCTTCACAGGGTATCATTTCCATCTATTTTCCTTCCCCACGTAAATTTTCAACACGCTGATTTCAGATATGATATTTTTTTCTCTTTTTATTTCATTCTCACAACTTTTGTCGTGGCATTTTTTTCGCGCTTCTCAACCTGATTCCTCAGTTTTCCCTCGGCTTTAGTTTCCTTTGCGAATGAAATATTGATTCCTTTTAGCGATTTCAACGAGGTAATTTATCAAACGGGTCCTGCAGACTTGAGAAAAGGGGAAGAAATCTCTCTCCTTGGTGATTACCGATCTATTAGTCTCACTCGGAAAACTCATGCCGAGAAAGAAGATATTCCCTGCAAAATCCCAACTCACCCTCCCAAGAGTAGAAACCCATTAAGAAGTATCCCAGCGGGGGTCTTCAAGGACTGCTAGTGGTTCATGGACGTGCAAATTTCCCTTCAAGCCTTCTTCCCTCCTCGTCTTCTCCTCTCTCTCTCCTCCTCATATTCCCCGGAAGGACACGACAAGTCTGGTTAATTAAATTCGTTTTCTGTGTGTCTGCCTGTATGCATGTCTCTCTGCCTATCTGTCTGTATGTATGTCTTCCTGTCTTTCTGTATTTCTCTCTCTCTCTCTCTCTCTCTCTCTCTCTCTCTCTCTCTCTCTCTCTCTCTCTCTCTCTCTCTCTCTCTCTCTCTCTCTCTCTCTCTCTCTCTCTCTCTCTCTCTCTCTCTCTCTCTCTCGCTCCACAACGATTTTCAAAAGTCACTGAGACGACTGGCCAGATTTTCAAGACAGTTTCTCCTTGTAATAAACTGAAATAAACTAGACACATTACCAATCCATCACCAAAGCCCTAAAAATACGAATACTATTAAAAACGTAACATCTCCAAGTGGAGCCTTTGCAAAATAGTGATGGTGAGAAAGCAGAGTGTGTAAGAATATGAGCCTGTGGGTGGTGGGTCCAGCGGGGGTTTAATGGCGGTGATGGTGACGTGTGGTGGCCCAGCAGAGAGACAACAAGAGTATCACCTCACCAACCTACTGTGGACAGACTTGCAATAATTATAGTCGCGGGGCAGAGAGGAGGAGGAGGAGGAGGAGGAGGAGGAGGCGAAGGAGAAGGAGGAGGAGGAGGCGAAAGAGGAGGAGGAGGAGGAGGAGGAGAGGAGCTGCTGACGCACGCTGTGTTGCTGGAGTGGTGGGGCTGCCTGTGCTGGTGCGGTCCCATCGCTGTTTCTTGTACATGCATATTACCTGCCATGAGGGGTCACCGCGATGGGTGGGTGGGTGGGTGGGGGGGTGGATGGTTGTGTATATGTAAGGCAGGTGGGGTGGGTGAAGGTGAGGCTGGAGGATGGTTGGATGGTTGGATGGGTGGATGGGTGGATGGAGGCCGAGTAGACTCTGTGTAAGGCAGGCGCTATAGCGGCTTACTCTGCCACTCTGCCTGGATGATCAGAGAGAAGATTAAATGGCTAAACAAAGAGACGCATCACCCTCCTCGCCTGCACTACGTTTGTTTTTCTTTAGTGATGAGCGCATTCGGCGTTGTGGAAATGAAAAAGGAATCTTGGGACTCACGGACAAGACAGCTGTGCACCGGGATTTCCCCTTCTCAACAAAAAAAGAAAAAAAAGGATAAAAAACCAGCAAACATAAGATACAACACAGGTAAATGTTAAAGTAAATGGACGGAAGAGGGACTCACATCAAGGAAATTCCACGAAAAAAGGATCACAACAGAATTACTATAACTTATAAAAGAAACAGCTAGACTTTATAAAAAAATATTTGAAAAAAACAATTAAAAAAAACAATTCTCGGATAATTCTGGCAACATCAAAGGTACTTGGAGAATAATTGATGATATTCTAAATCCTGGTAAAAGAGCATTTGGACATAAATTGCAGTATAGTTCATGACAATAACTTAATTTGTGAACACTCTTTTATCTACGATTGGACAAAATTTAGCGAAAGAAATACCATCAAGTGATGTATCTCAAATGCACTACTTGACTAATGTCTATCCTGATTCTAACCCCTCTAACACAACTCCAGATGAAATAACTTCCATTGTGAAGTCACTTAACGTAATTGCTCCAGGGATAGGTGAAATACACAGTAAAGGTATCAAGATCACGATTCCTCTCTTAGATAACATTGTATCTAAATCTGATTAGTTTGTCATTCCGCAAAGGTGAACTCCCCGAGAGACTCAAAGTCGCAATACTTATTCCCATCTTTAAAGGAGGCAGGATGGTGAACTATCTAAAACACATATAAAACATATGAACGTGCTATATCTGAGAGGATCACGGAATTCCTAAAGAACAATAGAATATTAAGGTATTTTCAATTACGCTTCAGAAAACATCTTTCTCCTCAAGTAACTATAGCTCAACTTGTAAAAGACATATTGATAGATTTAACTAAGAAAAAATACATGATTAGCTTTTTTTGGAAAGACTTTTGAGACTCTAGATCACAGTATTCTTCTCATTAAACTTCATCACTATGGAATCCTTAATAATTGCTTTAATTTTGTAAAATACTATTTGGGTAATAGAAAACAGGTAACTGTGCTCAATAATCAGTCTTCTCAATTTGGTCTTCTTACCACAGGTGTGCCTCAAGGCTCGACATTAGGACCACTTTCATTTCTTGACTATATCAAATATATTGTTAAGAGTTCAAGTGTGCTGAAATTCATAATGTTTGCAGATGACACTAATATCAACCTTTCAGGAACAGAGACAGCTTCATTGAATCAAATCATAAATTTAGAATTAAAACTTGTCACAAAATGGTTATATGTTAACTAACTTTCTTTAAATGTAAGAAAACACAGTATATTGTTTAATTTCTCAGGTAATAAAACCCACAAGTCAGAGAGGCAGTGACAAGTAAAATGAAAGCTTTTAGGCGATGGATGAAAACTAGGCAACAAGAAGACAGAGTAGCATATGAGGAAAAACGAAAGGCATGTGAAGAAATTAAAAGGAAACCAAAGGATGATGTATGGAGAAACATTGGGAGAGATCTATTGGAAGACAGCAAAGGCACAAGAAAGCTACTCTACAGTATGGCTAAAAATTATAGGTAAGGTAGCAACGAAACATCATTTGCAATAAAAGATATAGAAGGAAACATTGTGACGGAACCAGAAGGAATAGCCGAGAGATGGTCAGAATATTTCGAAGAGCTGTTGAATGTAGAGGGAGAGGAAGAACATGAGGAACAGGAACAGGAAGAACAACAACAAGAAGATGAAATGGATGAAATAAATATAGAAGAAATTAAAAAAGAATTGCAATTTATGAAGAATGGAAAAGCGCCTGGAGAAGACGAGATAACAATTGAAATAATTAAGGCAGGAGGACCAGAGATAATACAATGGTTAAATGAAATATTCATTTTAGCCTGGAGGAATGAGACAACACCAGAAGATTGGGGATTAGGCATAATATGTCCACTATTTAAAAAAGGAAACAAAGGGGAGTGTGTATGGAATATTGTAGAGAGAAAGTTAGGTAAATGGCAACATGGTTTTAGACCGGGGAGAGGAACAATAGATCTGGTATTTACTATGAAAATCACCTTAGAAAAAAGGTGGGAATGGAATAAGAACATCTTCATAGAATTTATAGATCTAGAAAAAGCTTTTGACAGAATAAGTATAAGCATATTATGGGAAGTTGTTGGGGATCAATATTACAACATACCACCTAAACTGATAAGAGTAATAAAAAGCTTATATCATAACAGCAAGAGTAAAGTTAAGAACAGATAAATTGACAGTAGATGGTTTGAAGTAAAAACATGAGTAAGACAAGATGGCGTTTTATCGCCATTGCTTTTCATCCTATTTATGGATAAATGCATGAAAGAAATTTGCACAAATGAAGACCATGAAATAACAATGGCATATGCAGATGATGTAGCCATAATTACAGAGAGAACCAGATACAATTACAAGATGCAATTAATAGATGGCAAGAAGGTATTAAAAAGTACGGGTTAAAGATAAATGTCAATAAAACAGAAATAATGAATGTAAACAGACACAGTCAGGAAGA
>CM035183.1:56102-76018 GCA_020233015.1 Callinectes sapidus | reverse complement strand
CCAGCGTCTCTACCGAGATGAAGCCACTCCGTGACCTCGGGCGCTCCCCAATGCATTCCTTGGCAGCCTTGAGAAGACCTTCAAACGTGAGACTTTCAGAGAAAGAAAATGTATAAACTGTTTTTTTTTTTTTTCTTGTTTTTAATCAAAACATTGAAATCAATAGAAAATCATCCATCAATCACTTTTGCAGTAAAATCATACTTTGTTTAAAAAAGAGAGCGTTTTCCTTAAAAAGCTGTAAATCTCCAAAATACGTTGAAAAAAGAGTGATTTATGCAGTTTTAGAGAAAAGAAACATGTTGTCGTAGTATAAGGATAAAAACATAAAAATGGGTAATTTGTGCAATTTTAGAGAAAAAAATATTGCTGTAAAAAACAATAAAATTTTTGCTTTTCTTCCATCAACCAATGAAAATAACAAAAAAACATTGAAAAAGTCACTTTTTGGGCAGAATTTTTTTCTTTATTCAAATTTTGAAAAGTTGTAAATCTCCAAAATACGTTGAAAAAAGAGTGATCAATGCAGATTTAGAGAAAAGAAATATATTGTCGTAGTTTAAGGATTAAAACATAAAAATGGGTAATTTGTGCAATTTTAGAGAAAACATATATTGCCGTAAAAAACAATAAATTATTTGCTTTTCTTCCATAAACCAATGAAAATAACATGAAAAACATTGAAAAAGTCACTTTTTAGGCAGAGTTTTTTTTCTTTATTCAAATTTTGAAAAGTTGTAAATCTCCAAAATACGTTGAAAAAAAGAGTGATTTATGCAGTTTTAGAGAAAAGAAACATTTTGTCGTAGCATAAGGATTAAAACATAGCAATGGCTAATTTGTGCAATTCTAGAGAAAAAAAATATTGCCGTAAAAAACAATATTTTTTTTGCTTTTCTTCCATCAACCAATGAAAATAACATGAAAAACATTGAAAAAGTCACTTTTTAGGCAAAAAATTTTTTTATTAAAATTGCATATGTAAAAGGTGGTTTTGTGTAAAATGCCGTTAATACTCTTAAAAACGTTGAAAAAAACGTAATTTTTGAAATTTTTAAGAAATGAGTATATTGTAACATGAAAATGTTTTTTTCTAAAAAATGTTTTTAAACGTCCAATAAGGTTAAAATTGGGTAGTTTATATAGTTTCAGAGAATGAAAATGTATATAGTGTTTATTTTCTTCTTTTAATCAAAACATTGAAATCAATAGAAAACTATTAAAGAATGACTTTTGGAGTAAAATCTTTTTTTTTTCTTCTTTTGTAAAAGAGAGGGTTTTCTTTGAAAAGTTGTTTATCTCCGAAAAACATTAAAAAAAGAGTTATTAATGCAGTTTTAAAGAAAAAAATATATTGTCGTAAAATAAGGATGCAAACATAAAAATGGGTAATTTGTGCAATTTTAGGGAAAAAAAATGTTTTCATAAAAAATAATGTATTTTTTGCTGTGTATCCGTCAAAAAATGAAAATAAGATAAAAACATTGAAAAAGTCACTTTTTAGGCAGAATTTTGTTCTTTATTTAAATTTCACATATTATACTTGTAAAAGGGGGTTTTGTGTAAAATGCCGTTAATACTCCTAAAAACGTTGAAAAAAGCTTATTTTATGAAATTTTAAGGAAAAAAAGTATATTGTCGCATTATTCATTCTTTTTTTTATTTATTTACCATAGAGCAATGAAATAAGAAGAAAATAATTGAAAAATACATATTTTCGGCGAAAAGGAACTTTTTTTCGATAAACATCATATATTCTTTTTTTTTTTTTTACCTAAAAAAGATGTCCTTTCGTAGGTTAGATGTTAATACTCCTAAAAACGCTGAAAAGGGGATAATTTATGCAATTTTGAGAGAAAAAAATGAATTGCAATAACAAGTCAATATATTTCTTGCTTTTTCTTTTATTTTCAATCAAAACATGGAAATGAAAAGAAAAACACTGAAGAATCCTTTTTCTCAAAGAAATATTTTTTCCTTTAAATGGCTTGTATTACATTTTATGTAACATAAAAAAGGGATTTTTTTCAAAATGTTGTTATATTTAATAAAAAGGTTAAAATTTGGTAGTTTATGTAACTTTAAAGAGAAAAAACATATAGTGTTTTGTTCCTGTTTTTAATTAAAATTTGGAAATCAAAAGAAAATTACCGAAATCTTACTTTTGGAGGTAAAAACATCCTTTTTTTTTCTAAAAGAAGAGGGTTTTGTCATTAAAATATTGTAAAACCCCTTAAAACGTTGAAAATGGATTATTTATGCACTCTTGGAATTAATATATATATCGTCGTAAAAGGATTTTAAAAATTAAAAAGGACAATTTGATGCAATTTTATAAAAAAAAATATATATATATTGTCTTAAGAAATATATTTTTGCTTTTTTTTCCATCAATAGTGAAAATATTCTGAAAAACCTTGAAAAAGTCACTTTTTAGGCTGAAATTCTTTATTTTTTGAGATTGCATATATTATGCTTGAAAAGGGGGTTTTGTCTATAATGCTAGTAATACTCCTAAAAGCATTAAAAAACTATATTATCGTAACATTCATTGTTTTTCCCTTGTTTTACTTGCTTTCCAATAAAACATGGAAATTAGTAAAGAATTATTGAACAATTCATTTTTGGAAGGGAGTGAAGTTTTTCATAAAATGGTATATATTCCTTTTTTTTTTTACTAAAAAAAAGCGTTTTTCTTTGTAATGTTATTAATACTCTTAAAAAACGATGAAAAAAGAGGTAATTATTGCAATTTTGAGAAAAAAAATGTACTGCCATAAAAATATAATGTTTTTTTCCTTCATTTTCAATCAAAACATGGATATAAAAAGAAAAAAAATAAATAATTCCATTTTTGACATAAACTTTTTTTTTTTTTTCTTTGAAATGTCATAGTATTTTCTATATGAAAAGAGTTTTCCTCATAATATTGTTGAAACTCCTAAATAGGTTAAAATAGAGTTGAAAACAAAGTAGAAACAAAGGGGAGTGTGCCAATTATATAGGTGTAACGCTTCTATCACATATAGGAAAGTTATTCGAGAGAATCCTGAAAAGAAGACTAAGGAATATTGTAGAGGGAAAGTTAGGTAAATGGCAACATGGTTTTAGCCCGGGGAGAGGAACAATAGATCTGATATTTACTATGAAAATCACCTTAGAAAAAAGGTGGGAATGAAATAAGAGCACCTTCATAGTATTTATAGATCTAGAAAAAGCTTTTGAGAGAATAAATAGAAGCAAATTATGGGAAGTTGTTGGAGATCAATATTACAACATACCACCTAAACTGATAAGAGTAATAAAAAGCTTATATCATAACAGCAAGAGTAAAGTTAAGAACAGAGAAATTGACAGTAGATGGTTTGAAGTAAAAACAGGAGTAAGACAAGGTGGCGTTTTATCGCCATTGCTATTCATCCTATTTATGGATAAATGCATGAAAGAAATTTGCACAAATGAAGACCATGAAATAACAATGGCATATGCAGATGATGTAGCCATAATTACAGAGAACCAGATACAATTACAAGATGCAATTAATAGATGGCAAGAAGGTATTAAAAAGTACGGGTTAAAGATAAATGTCAATAAAACAGAAATAATGAATGTAAACAAACACAGTCAGGAATGCAATATATATATAGACCAACAACAACTCAAATAGGTTACCCAATTTGGATATTTGGGAGTCCTTTTTACGCAAGATAACACCCAGAATAGAGCAATAGCTGAAAGGATACAAAAATTTAATGCAAACCTTAACATGCTCTACCCACTGTTAAAAGATAAGAACATACAAATTCACTGCAAAACGACCATATATAACACCATACTCAAGCCAATTCTACTGTACGGATCAGAGACATGGACAATGACAAAGAATTTAATATCTAAAGTCAACAGTGCGGAAAAGAAGGTACTGAGGATCATTAAAGGAGTAACAAGAAATGATAAAATCAGAAATACAAAGATAAGAGAGGAGTTGAAAATAGAACCTGTGGAAGAAATCATTAGCAGAAACAGTTTAAGGTAGTACGGACATATAAAAAGGATGGAGGAAAACAGATATCCCCTAAAGTACTTGGAATGGAAACAGAAGGGAAGAAGACCGCCAGGAAGACCAAGAAGGAGATGGCTGGACGGCATAAAGAAGAATTTAAGAGACAGAAATATAAAATTAGAAGAAGTAAAGAGACAAAAAAAAAAAAAGATCGTGACAGATGAAGAAGTTTGATAGCGAGGCCAACGACTGACAGATGATCTTCATTTACCTGACAACTGGTGAGAAAGATGAGAAAGAGTAGAAAATAAACTTTTTTTTGGTTAAATTGCATATGTTACAACTTTTTTACGTGAAAAAGACGTTTTTTGTAAAAATGTTGTTAATACTCTTAAAAACGTTGAAAAACGGGTAATTTATGGAATTATAAGGAACGAAAATGTAAGCCATAAAAATTAAATGGATTTCTTTATTTTTCCTTCCTTTTCAATCAAAACATGGAAAAAAAATAAAAACCCTTAAATACTCCCTTTTTTTTACAGAAATATTTTCTTTCCTTGAAACGGCATATATTACATTTTTTTTTGTAACATTGAAATATTTCTTTCTACAAAATATTGTTAATACGTCCAAAAATGTTAAAATTGGGTAATTTATATACTTTCAGAAAACGAAATTGTATAGAGTGTTTTTTTTCTTGTTTCTAATCAAAATATTGAAACCAATAGATAATCATCAATAAATAACTTTTGCAGTAAAATCATATTTTGCTTCAAAAAGAGAACGTTTTCTTTGAAAAGTTGTAAATCTCCAAAATACGTTGAAAAAAGAGTGATTTATGCAGTTTT
This sequence comes from Callinectes sapidus, assembly GCA_020233015.1. Lineage (NCBI taxonomy): Eukaryota > Metazoa > Arthropoda > Malacostraca > Decapoda > Portunidae > Callinectes > Callinectes sapidus. Next base: position 71,167 of record CM035183.1, on the reverse strand, counting down.
AGAAAAAAGAAACATATTGTCGTAGTATAAGGATTTAAACATAAAAATGGGTAATTTGTGCAATTTTAGAGAAAAAAAATATTGCCGTAAAAAATATTTATTTTTTTTCCTTTTCTTCATCAACCAATGAAAATAACATGAAAAACATTAAAATAGTCACTTTTTAGGCAGGAATTTTTCTTTATTAAAATTGCATATGTAAAAGGTGGTTTTGTGTAAAATGCCGTTAATACTCTTAAAAACGTTGAGAAAAAACGTAATTTTTGAAATTTTACAGAAATAAGTATATTGTAACAAATATGTTTTTTTTTTCTAAAAAATGTTTTTAAACGTCTAAAAAGGTTAAAATTGGGTAGTTTATATTATTTAAGAGAATGAAAATGTATATAGTGTTTATTTTCTTGTTTTAATCAAAACATTGAAATCAAAAGAAAACTATTAAAATATAACTTTTGGAGTATAATTAAATTTTTTTCTGTAAAAAAGATGGTTTTCTTTGAAAGGTTATAAATCTCCGATAAACATTGAAAAAAGAGTCATTAATGCAGTTTTAGAGGAAATAAATATTTTGTCGTAAAATAAGGATGAAAACATAAATATGGGTAATTTGTGCAATTTTAGGGGAAAAAAATGTCATAAAAAGAATTTATTTTTTGCTGCTACATCAACAAATAAAAATAGGAAAAAAATATTGAAAAAGTTACTTTTTAGGCAGAATTTTGTTCTTTATTAAAATTGCACATATTATATATGTAAAAAAGGGTTTTGTGTAAAATGCCGTTAATACTCCTAAAAACGTTGAAAAAAACGTATTTTGTGAAATTTTAAAGAAAAAATTATATTGTCGCAATATTCATTGTTTTTTTTTTTGTTTTTTTGTTTATTTACCATAAAACAATGAAATAAGAAGAAAATCATTGAAAATTTAATTTTTTCGATAAAAAAGAACTTTTTTTGTGAAATGTCATATATTCCTTTTTTTTTTTTTTTACCTAAAAAAGATGGCCTTTCGTAGGTTAGATGTTAATACTCCTAAAAACGCTGAAAACGGGATAATTTATGCAATTTTGAGAGAAAAAAATGAATTGCAATAAAAAGTCAAAATATTTCTTGCTTTTTTCTTTTATTTTCAATCAAAACATGGAAATGAAAAGAAAACACTGAAGAATCCTTTTTCTAAAAGAAATATTTTTTCCTTGAAATGGCTTGTATTACATTTCGTGTAACATAAAAAAGGGATTTTCTTCAAAATGTTAAAACTAGTAAAAATGTTAAAAATGGGTATTTTATGTAACCTTAAAGAGAAAAAAATAAACAGTGTTTTGTTCCTGTTTTAATTAAAATTTGGAAATCAAAAGAAAATTACCGAAAAACTCAATTTTGGAGGTAAAAACATCCTTTTTTTCCAAAAAAAAAGAGCGTTTAATTATTAGAATATTGTTAAACACCTTAAAACGTTGAAAATGGATGATTTATGCACTCTTAGAATTAATATATATCGTCCTAAAACAAGGATTTTAAAAATCTAAAACGGGTAATTTTATACAATTTTATAGAAAAAATATATATTATCGTAAGAAATAAATTTTTGCTTTTTTTCTATCAATAATGAAAATATTCCGAAAAAAAATGAAAAAGTCACTTTCTAGGCTGAATTTCTTTCTTTTTTGAGATGCCGTATATTATTCTTGAAAAGGGAGTTTTGTCTGAAATGCTGCTAATACTTCAAAAAGCATTGAAGAAAGCGTATTCATCTTATTTTATAGAAAAAAAAACTATATTATCGTTACATTCATTGCTTTTCCCTTGTTTTACTTGTTTTCCAATGAAGCATGGAAATAAGTAAACAATTATTGAACAATTCACTTTTGGAAGGGAGTGAAGTTTTTTCACAAAATGGTATATATTCAATTTTTTTTAACTTAAAAAGAGCGTTTTTCTTTGAAATATTATTAATACTCTTAAAAACGATGAAAAAAGAAGTAATTATTGCAATTTTGAGAAAAAAAAAGTACTGCAATAAAAATATAATGTTTTTTTCTTTAATTTTCTATCAACACATGGATATAAAGAGATAAACAAAAAAATAATTCCATTATTTGCATATTTTTTTTCTAAATGGTATACTATTTTCTATATGAAAAACACTTTTCCTCAAAATATAGTTAAAACTTCTAAATAGGTTAAAATAGAGTAGAAAATAAACTTCTTTTTTTGGTTAAATTGCATGTTACAATTTTTTTTACGTGAAAAACAGGTTTTCGTTAAAATGTTGTTAATACTCTTAAAAACGTTGAAAAACGGGTAATTTATGGAATTTTAATGAAAGAAAATGTACTGCCATAAAAATTAAATGGATTTATTGATTTTTTACTTCCTCTTCAATCAAAACATGGAAATATAAAAAAAAAAACTTTAAATACTCTTTTTTTTTGACAGAAATATTTTCTTTCCTTGAAACGGCATATAGTATATTTTTGTAACATTGAAAAGGTTTTTTTCTACAAAATGTTGTTAATACGTCCAAAAAGGTTAAAATTGGGTAGTTTATATACTTTCAGAGAAAAAAAATGTATAAATTGGTTTTTTTCTTGTTTTTAATCAAAACATTGAAATCTATAGAAAATCATAGATAAATCACTTATGCAGTAAATTCATACTTTACATACATACAAAGAGAGCGTTTTCCTTGAAAAGTTGTAAATCTACAAAATACGTCGAAAAAACATTGATTAATGCAGTTTTAGAGAAAAGAAACATATTGTCGTAGTATAAGGATTAAACATAAAAATGAGTAATTTGTGCAATTTTAGTGAAAAAAATTTATGCTGTAAAAAAACAATTAAATTTTTGCTTTTCTTCCATCAACCAAAGAAAAGAGCATGAAAAACATTAAAAAAGTCACTTTTTAGGCAGAATTTTTTTTCTTTATTCAAACTGCATATGTAAAAAGTGCAATTTTGAGAAAGAAAAAATGTTTTGCCATAAAAATATAATGTTTTTTTCCTTTATTTTAAATCAAAACATGGATATAAAAAGAGAAACAAAGAAATAATCCAATTTTGACATCATTTTTTTATTTTAAAATGGCATACTATTTTCTATGTAAAAAAGATTTTTCCTCAAAATATTGTTAAAACTCCTAAATAGGCTAAAATAGAATAGAAATTTTTTTTTTTTTTTTTTTTTGGTTAAATTGCATATGTTATAACTTTTTTAAGTGAAAAGAGGTTTTTCGTTAAAATGTTCTTAATACTCTTAAAAACGTTGAAAAACGGGTAATTTATGGAAATTAAAGGTAACAAAATGTACTGCCATAAAAATTAAATGGATTTATTGATTTTTCCTTCCTTTTCAATCAAAACAATGAAATAAAAATAAAAACGTTTAAATACTCCCTTTTTTGACAGAAATATTTTCTTTCCTTGAAACGGCATATATTACATTTTTTGTAACATGGAAAAGGTTTCTTTCTACAAAATGTTGTTAATACGTCCAAAAAGGTAAAAATTGGGTAGTTTATATATTTTCAGAGAAAGAAAATGTATAAAGTGTTTTTTTTTTTCGTTTTTAATCAAAACATTGAAATCAATAGAAAATCAGTGATAAATCACTTTTGCTCTAAAATCATACTTTGTTTCAAAAAGAGAGCGTTTTCTTTAAAAAGTTGTAAATCTCCAAAATACGTTGAAAAAAGAGTGATTTATGCAGTTTTAGAGAAAAGAAACATATTGTCGTCGTATAAGGATTAAAACATATAAATTGGTAACTTGTGCAATTTTAGAGAAAAAAATAATTCCGTAACGAACAATTAATTTTTTGCTTTTCATCTGTCAACCAATGAAAATAACATGAAAAACATTGAAAAAGTCACTTTTTAGGCAGAATTTTTCTTTATTCAAATTACATATGTAAAAGGTGGTTTTGTGTAAAATGCCCTTAATACTCTTAGAAACGTTAAAAAAAACGTAATTTTTGAAATTTTACAGAAATAAGTATATTGTGACATGGAAATGTTTTTTTTTTTTTTCTAAAAAATGTTTTTAAACGTCCAAAAAGGTGAAAATTGGGTAGTTTATATAGTTTCAGAGAATGAAAATGTATATAGTGTTTATTTTCTTCTTTTAATCAAAACATTGAAATCAATAGAAAACTATTAAAAAATAACCTTTGGAGTAAAATCTTTTTTTTTTTTTGTAAAAGAGAGGGTTTTCTTTGAAAAGTTGTAAATTTCCGAAAAACATTGGAAAAAGAGTCATGAATGCAGTTTTAGAGAAAAAATATATATTTTCGTAAAATAAGGATGAAAACATAAAAATGGGTAATTTGGTCAATTTTAGGGAATAAAAATATTGTCATAAAAAATAAAGTAGTTTTTGCTGTTGTTCCATCAACAAATGAAAATAAGATAAAAACATTGAAAAAGTCACTTTTGAGGCAGAATTTTGTTCTTTATTAAAATTGCACATATTATACTTGTAAAAGGGGATTTTGTATAAAATGCCGTTAATACTCCTAAAACAAATGAAAAAAAACGTATTTTATGAAATTTTAAAGAAAAAAGTATATTGTCGCAATATTCTTTTTTTTTATTTACCATAAAACAATGAAATAAGAAGAAAATGATTGAAAAACTCATTTTTCCGGTGAAAAGGAACGTTTTTCGTGAAATGTCATAAATCAATTTTTTTTTTTTTTTATCTTAAAAAGATGGCCTTTCGTAGGTTAAATGTTAATACTCCCAAAAACGCTGAAAAGGGGATAATTTATGGAATTTTGAGAGAAGAAAATGAATTGCAATTAAAAGTCAATATATTTATTGCTTTTTCTTTCATTTTCAATCGAAAACACTGAAAAATCCTTTTACTAAAAGAAATATTTTTTTTCTTGAAATAGCTTGTATTACATCTTATGTAACATAAAAAAGGGATTTTCTTCAAAATGTTGTTAAACTAATTAAAAGGGTAAAATTAGGTAGTTTATGTAACTTTAAAGAAAAAAAATATATATATATATAGTGTTTTGTTCCTGTTTTTAATTGTAACTTGGGAATCAAAAGAAAATTACTGAAAAACTAACTTTTGGAGATAAAAACATCTTTTTTTTTCTAAAAGAAAAGGGTTTTGTCATTAAAATATTGTAAAACCCCTAAAAACGTTGAAAATGGATGGTTTATGCACTCTTAGAGTAAAATATATATCGTCGTAAAAGAAGGATTTAAAAAATTTTAAAAGGGTAACTTTATATTTTTTAAGAGAAAAAAATATTTTGTCGTAAGATATAATTTCTTGCTTTTTTTTTCCATCAATAATGAAAATACTCTGAAAAACATTGAAAAGGTCACTTTTTAGGCTGAGTTTCTTTCTTTTTTGAGATTGCATATATTATTCTTAAATATGGGGTTTTGTCTAAAATGCTGCTAATGTTCTTAAAAGCTTTGAAAAAAGCGTATTTATCAAATTTTACAGAAAAAAAACTATAATATCTTAACATTCATTGTTTTTCACTTTTTTTACTTGTTTTCCAATAAAACATGAAAATAAGTAAAGAATAATTGAACAATTCACTTTTGGAAATGTCACAGACGTGGTACCCATATTTTATTTTATTTGTGTACATATATTTGTTTTTTTTCCTTCCCCTTTGTGCTCTTCAGTTCGACCTTGTGGCGGTTGGCGCCGCGATCCACCGCATGGCAGAAATGGGGGGGGTTAATGGGTCGGTATTGGGGGTGAGGAGAGGTCAGCCGTACCTTTCTCTCTTACCACTCCTTGTTTTGTTACCATTTGAAGGTCCCTTTATTTTTCTTTATTATGTACATTTGATGTTTTAATTTAAGTTTGATTGTTTTTTTTAGTCACTACATGAAGGGCGGAAGTTGGGGGAGCTTGTTCTTTGTTTAGAAATTGTGTATGTTTCCGGAGTCGCCCTGGAGAGGAAGGAAAACTTATTATTCCCATTGTTATGTAAGTTACACAGCAAATTGTTTTTATTTTGTACAATAGGTAATTTTTATAATTTTTCATGTTCGTATTACATAGAGTTAGGGCATTTTTACCTTTTTGGCCTGTAACTTTTTTATCTCTCAGTTTTCCCTCTTGAATTTTGGAGAAGATATCTTTTGTTATACTGCCTCCACGTAAATACCACTATGGGAACAATATTTTATTTGTTAGGTAGTGTTTTCTTTGTGTTGTGGTGTAACCACGTGGGTAGGCGACCACGGCGGTCAGGGCAGGGCTCGGGGCAATATAAGCCGCCGAGCAGGTGAGGTCAGTCTCAGTCGGTCATTCACTCTTCCACGAGTCCAGGTCACGGAGGTAAAGGTCGCGTTCGCGCGTCCTACTACTATGTAAGGTATTGTTGTGTGGTTCCTAGGTTTTAGGAGTAGGTTAATATGAGGCGTCCAGAGTCAGAGGGGCGAACCGACCACTTTTATCGGTTTGGAGTTAGCTACGGATCACGAAGGGCCTAACCCTCCTCTCTATGTGTATACAAGTTACAACACGAAAAGCGATCTTATAGAGGAGTAATAGAAGGTTTAGTTTGGGTTACTTTTTCGCGTCTGGCCGGCCGACCAACTCCGATTTCGTAGAAACAGAGAGGCGAACCTCCTCCCGCCCGACCAGCCAATCAGCGCGCGGCATTGTATTTACCTCCTCGCTCGACCAATAACACGGCCCATAGCAACCACGCCACGGCTCCCAGCTGCCCTGTAACCCCTTCAGTACCTCTCTCTCTTTCTCTCTCTATCTATCTATCTATTTCTCACTTTCCTCCTTTCCCCACCATCTTCTTCTCCCTACCTTCTTCTCTCTCTCTTCTCTCTCTCTCTATCTATCTATCTATCTCTCACTCTATCATCCACCTATCTATGCCTGTTTTCTGTCTCCAACCTGTGCTGAATGGGTTACTCCCCAACCACCCCCACCCAAAACTACCACCACCACAAGCCTTCTGACCACTCCTCACAATGGTGAGTACCCAATCAAATTAATTTTAGCATTAAGATTATTAAATAATGTTATTAATACCTCCGCAGTTCAGTGATTACAAAGAAAAAATCCCAACTTTTCTTTTTTTTTTTTTTTTTTTACTAAAAATTAAAGGCATTAGGAATTAAAATCTGCAAATGGGTATTCTGTAACTTTATTTTTATCTTTTTGCAAGCATTTTATTACATATGTTTTTTTTATGTCTATGTTGCATTTTTATTATAATAGAAAATGTGGGTAATTTTATACTCGTTTTTTTACAGATCAAAAATTGATTTAGATTATTTTCTCTGGTCTCAGAAGATTAAACGGGTACAAATTTAGTATATTAGATGTAGTATTGAATAATAAGGCGTTTACATACAAAAATACGATAGAATTAAAGTTGCAAAACTTTGACCGCGTTTTTCTCCCACTTTTTGTTTTGGTCGGTTCGCCCCTCTGACTCTGGACGCCTCATATGTTTTAAGGTGATTCTTTGGGGTGAGGGTAGGAGCGCCGTCCAGATATTTTACGTTTTATTGGAGTGATTTTTGAAGAGGCTGCTGCCTCGTTGATCACTATTTTGTCCCTCCCCTTTTTGTGTGTGTTTACTTTCACAGTACGTTTGTGGGGGAATTATTCCGCCAATTTTGCTTCGCACATTTCATTTACCTTTGATGGGTTTTGTCAACACTGCTTTAGTGTGTAGTGTTAATTTTAACGTAACTGTGGAAGAGGGTTGGATCTTTTCATTTTCTTTTATTTTCGTGTCTGGGTGACGTCTTCTCTCTCTCTCATTTCCTTTGTGTGTGTTTTTTTTTTTCTGTGTTTATGTCTTTGTGTGTGTTTTTTTTTTTTTTATGTGTTTGTGTTTTTGTTTTTGTGTGTTTTTATTTTCTGTGTTCACTTGTGTGATTTTTCTTCCATTGTGGACCAGTTTGAGTTTTATTTATGCTAACTAGCTTAGCATTTTATTATTGTTTTGAGTTTTGTGTGTCCCGATATTTTTGGGTTTGTGGTGTTTGTGGAGTTGTGTTTGCTCGTAATCCTGTGTTTTGTTTTGTTATATTTTATATTAATCAGTTCAGTGGCCCTTCAGGCAGTCAGATCCGTTGTAAATATTTTGTAAATAATTTGTAAGTAAGTGTACTTACATTTGTTTATTTTTCTCTAGCACACGCCCAGAACCTGGTTTTTGAAATTATAATCTTTCACCCCCTCTGATACGAGCTGTGGAGACGTATCAAGGAAGGGGCGGTGAGTTTGAGTGCGTGTGTGACATAGAGGAGTGAAGTTTCTCATAAAATGGTATATTATATTTTTTTTAACTAAAAAAGAGCGTTTTTCTTTTAAATGTTGTTAATACTCTTAAAAACGATTAAAAAAAGAAGTCATTAATGCAATATTAAGAAAGAAATGTACTGTTATTAAATATATAATCTTTTTTCCTTCATTTTCTATCAAAACATGAATATAAAAAGATAAAAAAATATATAATTCAATTTTTTATTTAAATTTCTTTTTTTTCTTTGAAATGGCATGCTATTTTCTATATGAAAAAGATTTTTCCTCAAAATATTGATAAAACACCAAAATAGGTTAAAATAGAGTAGCAATTAAACTTTTTTTTGGTTAAATTGCATATATTACAATTTTTTCACGTAAAAAAGAGGTTCTTCGTTTCTTGTTACAATATACTTATTTTTTGTAAAAGATCACAAATTATGTTTTTTTTTTTTCAACGTTTTTAAGAGTATTAACGGTATTTTACACAAAACCACCTTTTACAAGTATAACATATGCAATTTAAATAAAGAAAAAATTCTGCCTAAAAAGTGACTTTTCATTGGTTGATAGAAGAAAAGCAAAAAGATAATTGTTTTTTATGACAAGAATTTTTTTTTTCTCTAAAATTGCAAAAATTATCTATTTTTATGTTTTAATCCTTAAATTACGACAATATGTTTCTTTTCTCTAAAACTGCATTAAAAACTCTTTATCAACATAAATTAGCGATTCACAACTTTTCAAGGAAAACCCTCTCTTTTAGAAAAAAAAAAAAGTATGAATTTAATCCAACCGTGATTTATCAATTATTTTCTATTGATTTCAATGTTTTGATTAAAAACAAGAAAAAAACACTTTATACATTTTCTTTCTCTGAAAGTATATAAACGACCCAATTTTAATCTTTTTGAACGCTATTAAAACATTTCGTAGAAAAAAACTTTTTTCATGTTACAAAAAATGTAATATATGCCGTTTCAAGGAAAGATAATATTTCTGTCTAAAAAAGGGGTTATTTAAACTTTTTATTTTAATTTCCATGTTTTGATTGAAAAGGAAGGAAAAATCAATAAATCCATTTAGTTTTTATGGCAATTCATTTTCTTACCTTAAAAATCCATCAATTACCCTTTTTTCAATGTTTTTAAGAGTATTAACAACATTTTAACGAAAAACCTTTTTTTCACGTAAAAAAAAATTGCATCATAAATGCAATATAACCAAATAAAGTTTATTTTCTACTCTATTTTAACCTATTTAGGAGTTTTAACAATAATTTAAGAAAAAAATTTTTTCATATAGAAAATAGTATGCCATTTCAAAGAAAAAAACAAATTTATGTAAAAAAATGGAATTATTTCTTAGTTTCTCTTTTTATATCCATGTTTTGATTGATAATAAAAGAAGAAAATATTATATATTCTTTTTTATGGTAGTACATATTTTTCATAAAATTGCATTAATTACCTCTTTTTTCATCGTTTTTAAGAGTATTAACAACATTTCAAAGAAAAACGCTACTTTTAGTTAAAAAAAAAAAAAATGTAATATATACCATTTTACGAAAAACTTCACTCCCCTCCAAAAGTGAATTGTTCAACAATTCTTTACTTATTTCCATGTTTTATTGGAAAAGAAGTAAAAAAAAAGGAAAAAAAACAATGAATACTAAGATAATATTTTTTTTTCTGTAAAATTTGATAAATACGCTTTTTCCAATACTTTTAGGAGTATTAGTAGCATTTTAGACACAACCCCTTTTTCAAGAATAATATATGCAATCTCAAAATAGAAAGAAATTCAGCCAAAAATTAACTTTTTCAATGTTTTTCAGAGTTTTTTTTAATTTTGATGGAAAAAAAACAAAAAAATATTTCTTACGGCAATATATATATTTTTTCTCTATTATTGCATAAAATTACCCTTTTTAGGTTTTTAAAATCCTTCTTTTACGATGACATATATTTACTATAAGAGTGAATAAATCATCAATTTTCAACGTTTTTAGGGGAGTTACAATACTTTAATGACAAAACCCTCTTCTTATAGAAAAAAAAAGGATGTTTCTACCTCCAAAAGTGAGTTTCAGTAATTTAATAATTAAGTAAAATTAAGTAAAAAAAAATCAAGTTTTAATTAAAAACAGGAACAAAACACTATATATATTTTTTTTCTTTTTAAAGTTCTATAAAAAATACAATTTTAACCTTTTCATTAGTTTTTAACAACATTTTGAAGAAAATCTCTTTTTTTATGTTACATATAATGTAATACAAGCCATTTCAAGGAAAAAAATATTTCTTTTAAAAAAAGGATTTTTCAGTGTTTTCTTTTCATTTCCATGTTTTGATTGAAAATGGAAAAATAGCAAGAAATATATTGAATTTTTATTGCAATTCATTTTTTTTAGGAGTATTAACTTCTAATCTAAAAAAAAAAAAAAAAGGAATATATGCCATTTCACGAAAAAGTTGTTTTTAACTTATTTTTTTCAGTGATTCTCATTATTATTTCATTTTTTCATGGTAAATAACCAAAAAAAATGAATATTGCGACAATATAATTTTATAAAATACGAATTTTTCAACTTTTTAGCAGTATTAACGGCATTTTACACAAAACCCCCTTTTACAGGTATAATATGTGCAATATGAATAAAGAACAAAATTCTGCCTAAAAAGTGACTTTTTCAATGTTGTTATCTTATTTTCATTCGTTGATGGAACAACATTATAAAGTACATTCTCTTTTATGACAACATTTTTTTTCCCTAAAATTGCACAACTTACCCGTTTTTGTTTTCATCCTTAATTTACGACAACATTTTTTCTTTAAAACTGCATCAATGATTCTTCTTTCAATGTTTTTTTTTTTTCGGAAACCTACAACTTTTCAAGGAAAACCCTCTCTTTTACAAAAAAAAAAAAAAAAAAAAAAAAATTTACTCCAAAAGTAATTTTTTTATAGTTTTCTATTGTATTCAATGTTTTGATTAAAAACAAGAAAATAAACCCTATATACATTTTCTTTCTCTGAAACTATATAAACTACCCAATTTTAACCTTTTTGGACGTTTAAAAATATTTTTTAGAAAAAAACTTTTTCATGTTACAATATACTTATTTCTGTAAATATCATAAATTACGTTTTTTTCAACATTTTTAAGAGCATTAACGGCATTTTACACAAAACAACCTTTTACAAGTATAACATATTCAATTTGAATAAAGAAAAAAATTCTGGCTAAAAAAAGCAAAAAATTCATTGTTTTTTTGCGACAATATATTTTTTCTCTAAAACTGCACAAATTACCCATTTTTATGTTTTAATCCTTATATTACAACAATATGTTTCTTTTCTCTAGAACTGCAAAAATCACTCTTTTTTTCAACGTATTTTGGAGATTTACAACTTTTCAAGGAAAATGCTCTGTTTTAGAAAAAAAATATGATTTTACACCAAAAGTGATTTATCAATTATTTTCAATTGCTTTCAATGTTTTGATTTAAAACAAGAAAAAAATACTTTATACATTTTCTTTCTCTGAAAGTATATGAACTACCCAATTTTAACCTTTTTTGACGTTTTAACAACATTTTGTAGAAAAAACCTTTTTCATGTTACAAAAAATGTAATATATGCAGTTTCAAGGAAAGAAAATATTTCTGTCAAAAAAAGGGATTATATAAAGGTTTTTATTTTAATTTCCATGTTTTCATTGAAAAGGAAGGAAAAATGAATAAATCCATTTAATTTTCATGGCAGTATATTTCCTTTCCTTAAAATTCCATAAATTTCCCGTTTTTCAATGTTTTTAAGAGTATTATCAACACTTTAACGAAAAACCTCTTTTTCACGTTAAAAAAAATTTAATATATGCAATTTTACAAAAAAAATGTTTATTTTCTACTCTATTTTAACCTATTTAGGAGTTTTAACAATATTTTGAGGAAAAATCTTTTTCATATAGAAATTAATATGCCATTTCGAAGAAAAAACAAATTTATGTCAAAAATGGAATTATTTCTTAGTTTCTCTTTTTATATCTATGTTTTGATTGAGAATGAAGGAAAAAAAACATTATATTTTTATGGCAGTATATATATATATATTTTTTTTTAATTGCATTAACTACTTCTTTTTTCATCATTTTTAAGAGCATTAACAACATTTCAAAGAAAAACACTCTTTTTCAGTTAAAAATAAATGTAGTATATACCATTTTATAAAAAACTTCACTCCACTCCAAAAGTGAATTCTTCAATAATTCTGTACTTATTTCCATGTTTTATTGGAAAACAAGAAAAAAAAGGAAAAACAATGAATGTTACGATGATATAGTTTTTTTCTGTAAAATTTGATAAATACGGTTTTTGCAATGCGTTTAGGAGCATTAGCAGCATTCTAGACAAAACCCCCTTTTCAAGAATAATATATGCAATATCAAAAAAGAAAGAAATTAAGCCAAAAAATGACCTTTTCAATGTTTTTCAGAGTATTTTCGTTATTGATGGAAATAAAGGCAAACAATTTTTTCTTACGACAACATTTTTTTTTCTCTAAAAATGCATAAAATTACCCTTGTTAGATTTATTAAATCCTTCTTTTACGACGACATAAATTTACTCTAAGAGTGCATAGATCATCCATTTTCAATGTTTTTAGAGGTTTTATAATATTTTCATGACAAAACCCTTTTTAAAAAAAAAAAAATTTTAAAAAGGGTTTTTTACCTCCAAATGTGAGTTTTTCAATAATTTTCTTTTGATTCCCAAGTTTTAATTAAAAACAGGAACAGAACATTATATATTTTATCTTTTCTTTAAAGTTACATTTACTACCCAGTTTTAACCTTTTCATTAGTTTTAACAATATTTTGAAAAAAAATGCCTTTTTTATGTTACATAAAATGTAATACAAGCCTTTTTAAGGAAAAAAATATTTCTTCTAGAAAAAGGATTTTTCAGTGTTTCTTTTCATTTCCATGTTTTGATTGAAAATTAAAGAAAAGCAAGAAATATATTGACTTTTTATTGCAATTCATATTTTTCTATCAAAATTGCATAAATTATCCCCTTTTCAGCGTTTATAGTAGTATTAATTTCTCTTCTATGAAAGGCCATCTTTTTTAGGTAAAAAAAAAAAAAAAAGTAATAAATGCCATTTCACGAAAAAAGTTCCTTTTCACCGAAAAAATGATTTTTTCAATCATTCTCTTCTTATTTCATTGTTTTATGGTAATTAAATAAGAATCATTGATAATTGAGAAAATATACTTTTTACCTTAAAATTTTATAAAATACGTATTTTCCGACGTTTTTAGGAGTATTAATGGCTTTTTACACAAAACCCCATTTTACAAGTATAATATGTGCAATTTGAATAAGGAAAAGAATTCTGCCTAAATGGTGACTTTTTCAATGTTTCTATCTTATTTTCATTTGATGGAACATCAGCAAAAAATACATTCTTTTTTATGACAACATTTTTTTCCCCTAAAACTACACAAATTACAAATTTTTGTTTTCATCCTTATTTTACGACAAAATTTATTTTTTCTCTAAAACTGCATTAATGACTCTCTTCTTTCAATGCTTTTCGGAGATTTACAATTTTTCAAGGAAAACCCTCTCTTTTACAAAAAAAAAAATATATGATTTTACTCAAAGTGATTTTTTAATAGTTTTCTATTGATTTCAATGTTTTGATTGAAAACAAGAAAATAAACTCTATATACATTTTCTTTCTCTGAAACTATATAAATTACCCAATTTTAACCTTTTTGGACTTTTAAAAACATTTTTTAGAAAAAAACTTTTTCATGTTACAATATACTTATTTCTGTAAAATTTCAAAAATTAGGTTTTTCGTACGTTTTTAGGAGTATTAACGGCATATTAAACAAATCCACCTTTTACAGGTATAACATGCATTTTGATTTTTAAAAAATGTTTGCCTAAAAAGTGACTTTTTCAATGTTTTTCATGTTATTTTCGTTGGGTGATGGAAGGAAATTAAAAAATTAATTGTTTTTTACGACAATACTTTTTTTCTCTAAAATTGCACAAATTGCCCATTTTTATGTTTTAATCCTTATATTATGGCAATAAGTTTCTTTTCTCTAAAACTGCATAAATCACTCTTTTCTCAACGTATTTTGGAGATTTAACACTTTTCAAGGAAAACGCTCTCTTTTAGAAAATAAAGTATGATTTTACTCCAAACGATTTTCTATTTATTTCAATGTTTTGATTAAAAACAAAAAAAAAACACTTTACACATTTTCTTTCTCTGAAAGTATATAAACTACCTAGTTTTAACCTTTCTGGACGTTTCAACAACATTTTGTAGAAAAAAAAAACTTTTCACGTTACAAAATATATAATATATGCCGTTTCAAAGAAAATAATATTTCTGTCAAAAAGGGGATTATTTAAAGGTTTTTATTTTCATTTCCATGTTTTGATTGCAAAGGAAGGAAAAATCAATAATTCCATTTAATTTTTATGGCAGTACATTTTTTTTTCCTTAAAATTCTATAAATTTCCCGTTTTCCTTTTACCCGTTTTCCAACGTTTTTAAGAGTATTAACTATATTTTAACGAAAAACCTGTTTTTCACGTAAAAAATTGTAATATATGCAATTTAACCCAAAAAAGTTTATTTTCTACTCTGTTTTAACCTATTTAGGAGTTTTAACAATTTTTTGAGAAAAAATCTTTTTCATATAGAAAATAGTATGCCATTTCAAAGAAAAAAAAAACAAATTTATGTCAAAAATGGAATTGTTTCTTTGTTTCT
>CM035183.1:1667-16999 GCA_020233015.1 Callinectes sapidus | reverse complement strand
TTTACATACATTTTCTCTGATTCCCCTACTTTTAGAGGACGGACTATACACAAGCACGCCTCTGTATCACAACAAACGAGTAAAGGCGTGTGCGTGAGCACACGCCTTTATTTACTTACATCCAAGAAGATTACATTTTACGTCGTTTTTCTTGGTGCTGGTGCCATTTACCATAATGGGACCGAAGAAGAAGAGAATTCAGATGCTTACAACGAATGGCAAGCCAACCAGAACACTGATAAATGGGCTTCTCAGGCCTCGGGTGAATCAAGTGACGCGGACGAAATTCTTACCGACCAGCAACCCCAAATACCACTCTAGAACAGAGGATGTCACTTATACGTGATGCTATAGGTGACCATGACCTACAGATAAGTGATGATCCAAATGTTGTAATATCTCTACGCCAAGCTAAGTCAACAATTCAGGCAGCATGACCCCTCTGTTGTCTTTGTATGGCAAGGTTAGAATTTTCTTTTTACACGACTCCTCATGGGACATCACTCAACATCAAGTGTATGTCAGGGTCTTCATATACTCAAGATGAGTACAAGAATGAAGAGAAGGAGGAAAACTCCTTTTCCGAGAACCCCCAGTGGTGAGGTGCTATTAGTACCGGCAAAGGCTCACTACGTAGGCAGGAATCACTGTAACCCATTCATTTTCTTGCATATGAATGGGTATACCTAGAAGTACTTCCATACCAAAAATCATAAGTGTAGGGTACAAAAAAAATAATATTATTAAAAAAATAGAACATTTTTCTTTGTTTTGTCTCTCCTGAAAAAAAAACATTTTTTCCAACTAAAACTAGAACACAGCTTTTATTTATGA
This sequence comes from Callinectes sapidus, assembly GCA_020233015.1. Taxonomy (NCBI): domain Eukaryota; kingdom Metazoa; phylum Arthropoda; class Malacostraca; order Decapoda; family Portunidae; genus Callinectes; species Callinectes sapidus. Next base: position 16,165 of record CM035183.1, on the reverse strand, counting down.
ACCGATTTTCATGAAACAAAAAGCATTTTAAAGAACACAATGTTTGCAACAGTTCTACAGGGCTCTTTTATTATTTATTTTTCTCGTTTATACTTTTTTTTTAATTAATATTTTTTTATTTTTCTATTTTTTTTTTTTTTTAATCAGAAATAAAAAATCAATGACCTATATAGAAAATCTGAGCCCGTAGCTTCATTGCAAATTGGTTGAAATATAACATGTAAAAATTGATGATCATAAATGAAAAAATAAACTCTGTTCAAGTTTTAATTAACACTATTTTGATTAAGATAGAAAGTCCCCTTTAGCAGTTTTAGGCTAAAAAATATATATTTTCGTAAAATAAGGATGAAAACATAAAAATGGGTAATTTGTGTAATTTTAGGAGAGAGGGTTTTTCTTCAAAAGTTGTAAATCTCCGAAAAACATTGAAAAAAGGGTCACTTATGCAGTTTTAGAGAAAAAAATATATTATCGTAAAATGAAAAAAACATAAAAATGGGTAATTTGTGCAATTTTAGAGAAAAAAAATCTGGTCGAAAAAAAAATGTATTTTTTGCTTTTCTTCCACCAACAAATGAAAATAAGATAAAAACATTGAAAAAGTCACTTTTTAGGCAGAATTTTTTTCTTTATTCAAATTGCATATATTTTACATGTAACATGGGGTTTTGTGTAAAATCCCTTTATTACTCCTAAAAACGTTGAAAAACACGTCATTTATGATTTTTTTGACAAAAAAGTATATTGTTGCAATATTCATTGTTTTTTGTTTATTTTTTTATGAAAGCAATGAAATAAGCAGAAAATCATCGAAAAATTATTTTATTTTCGGTGAAAAGTAACTTTTTTCGTGATATGACACATTTTTTTTTTTTTTTCTTCTTCTTAACTGAGAAAGATGGTCTTTCATAGATAAGATTTTAATTCTCCTAAAAACGCAGAAAAGGGGTTGATTTATTCAATTTTGAGAGAAAAAAATTAATTGCAGTAAAGGTTAATATAATTCTTGCTTTTTCCTTCATTTTCAATCAAAACATGGAAATGAAAACAAAAACACTGAAAAATCCTTTTTCTAAAAGAAATATTTTTTTTTCCTTGAAATGGCTTGTATTACAATTTATGTAACATGAAAAATGGATTTTCTTCAAAATGTTCTTAAAACCAATAAAAATGTTAAAATAGGGTAGTTTATGTAACGGCTCAGAACACCTAACTTCATAGAAGCTGTTTTAGCTAGAGAGGAGATGTGGAGTTTCCAGTTTAGATTACTAGTAAAGGATAGACCAAGAATGTTTAGTGTAGGAGAAGGGGACAGTTGAGTGTCATTGAAGAAGAGGGGATAGTTATTTGGAAGGGTGTGTCGAGTTGAGAGGTGGAGGAATTGAGTTTTTGAGGCATTGAACAACACATGGTTTGCTTTGCCCCAATCAGAAATTTTAGAAAGATCAGAAGTGAGGCGTACTGAGGCTTCCCTGCGTGAGGTGTGTACTTCCTGAAGGGTTGGTCATCTATGGAAAGACGTGGAAAAGTGCAAGGTGGTATCATCAGCATAGGATTGGATAGGGCAAGAAGTTTGGTTTAGAAAATCATTGATGAATAATAGGAAGAGAGTGGGTGACAGGACAGACCCTTGAGGAACACCACTGTTGATAGATTTAGGGGAAGAACAGTGATCGTCTACCACAGCAGCAATAGAACGACCAGAAAGGAAACTTGAGATGAAGTTGCAGAGAGAAGGATAGAAGCCATAGGAGGGTAGTTTGGAAATTAAAGCTTTGTGCCAGACTCTATCTAAAGCTTTTGATATGTCTAGGGCTACAGCAAAAGTTTCACCAAAATCTCTAAAAGAGGATGACCAAGACTCAGTAAGGAAAGCCAGAAGATCACCAGTAGAGCGGCCTTGGTGGAAGCCATACTGGCGGTCAGATAGAAGATTGTTAAGTCACTTTTCAATCAAAACACGGAAATTAAAATAGAAATATTTAAATTATCTTTTTTTTTAAGAAATATTTTCTTTCTTGAACGGCATGTATTACAGTTTTTGTAACATGAAAAAAGTTTTTTCTTCAAAATGTTGTTAAAACGTCCGAAAAGGTTAAAATTTGGTAGTTTATATACTTTCAGAGAAAAAAAATGTATAAAGTGTTTTTTTTTCTTTTTTTTTAATAAAAACATTGAAATCAATAGAAAATCATTGAAAAACCACATTTGGATTAAATCATCTTTTTTTCTAAAAGAGAGTGGCTTCCTTGAAAAGTTTTAAATCTCAAAAAAACGTTGAAAAAAGGGTGATTTATGCAGTTTTAGAGAAAAAAAAACCTATTCTCGTAATAAACGGATGAAAACATAAAAATGGGTAATTTGTGCAATTTTAGGCAAAAGAAATATATTGTCATAAAAAACAATTAAAATTTTGCATTTTTGATATCAACAAATGAAAATAACATGGAAAACATTAAAAAAGTCACTTTTCAGCCAAAATTTTTTTCTTAATTCAAATTGCATATTTTATACTTGGGAAAGGGGGTTTTGTGTAAGATGCCGTTAATACTTTTAAAACCATTGAAAAAAACTAAATTTATGAAAATTTAGATAAAAAAGTATATTGTAACACGATAAAGTCATTTTCTACAAAATGTTTTTAAACGTCCAAAAAGGTTAAAAATGGGTACTTTGTACAGTTTCAGAGAAAGGTAATGTATATAGTGTTTATTTTCTAGTTTTTAATCAAAACAGTGGAAACGATAGAAAATTATTAAAATGACTTTTGGTGTGAAATCATATTTTTTTCGTAAAAGAGAGGGTTTTCCCGGAAAAGTTACAAATCGCCGAATAACATTGAAAAATGGGTCATTTATGCAGTTTTAGAGAAAAATATATATATTCTCGTAAAATAAGGATGAAAACATAAAAACGGATAATTTGTGCAATTTTAGGAGAGATGGTTTTTCTTGAAAAGGTGTAAATCTCCAAAAAACTTTGAAAAAAGGGTCATTTATGCAATTTTAGAGAAAAAATATATTATCGTAAAATAAGGATAAAAACATAAAAATAGGTAATTTGTGCAATTTTAAAGAAAAAAAATATTGTTGAAAAAAAAATGTATTTTTTGCTTTTCTTCCACCAACAAATGAAAAGAAGATAAAAACATTGAAAAAGTCACTCTTTAGGCAGAATTTTTTTCTTTATTCAAATTGCATATATTATACTTATAAAATGGGGTTTTGTGTAGAATGCCGTTAATACTCCTAAAAACGTTGAAAAACACGTCATTTATGAAATTTTTGAGAAAAAAGTATATTGTTGCAATATTCATTGTTTTTTTTGTTTTTTTTTTATGAAAACAATCAGAAAATCATTGAAAAATTCACTTTTTCGGTGAAAATGTACTTTTTTCGTGAAATGACATATATTTCTTTTTTCATAACTAAAAAAAAAAGATGGTTTTTCATAGATAAGATTTTAATTCTCCTAAAAACGCTGAAAAAGTTATCATTTATGCAATTTGGAGAGAAAAAATGAATTGCAGTAAAATGTTAATATAATTCTTGTTTTTTTCCTTCATTTTCAATCAAATCGTGGAAATGAAAAGAAAAAAACTGAAAAATCCATTTTCTAAAAAAATTATGTATTTTTTTCCTTGAAATGGCTTGTATTACAATTTCTGTAACATAAAAAGGGATTTTCTTCAAAAAATTGTTAAAACCAATAAAAAGGTTAAAATAGGGTAGTTTATGTAACTATAAAGAGAAAACAATATATGTAGTTTTTAATTAAAACATGGAATTTAAAAAAAAATTACTTAAAACCTCACTTTTGGAGGTAAAAACATTCTTTTTTCTAAGGGAAGATGAATTTGTCATAAAAATATTGTAAAACTCTTAAGAACGTTGAAAAATGAATGATTTGTGCACTATCAGAGAAAATATATATCGTTGTAAAAGAAGAATTAAAAATCTAAAAAGGCTAATTTTATGCAATTTTAGAGAAAAAAATATATATATGGTATTGAAAAAAATTTTTTTTTTTTTTTTTTTTTTTTTTTTTGCTTGTTTTACATCAAGAATGAATATAAGCTGAAAAACACTGAAAAAGTGGATAATTTCTTTCCCTCTTGAAATTGCATGTATTATTCTTGAAAAGGAGGGGGTTTTGTCTAAAATGCTGTTGATACACCTAAAAGCAGCGAAAAAAAGCGTAATTATGAAATTTTATAGAAAAAAATTATATTACCGTAACATTCATTGTTTTCCCTTTTTTTAGTTGTTTTCCATAAAAACAGGTTAATAAGTAAAAACAATTGTTGAAAACTTCACTTTTGGAGTGGTTTTTCATAAAATGGTATATATAACAATTTGTTTTAATTAAAACAGAGTGTTTTTCTTTGAAATGAAAAAAAATGTACTGCAATAAAATGTAAATGTTATTTTTTTCCTTCATTTTCCATCAAAACATGGATAGAAAAAGAAAAACAAAGAAAATGTTCGACATAAATTTTTGTTTTTTTCTTTGAAATGGCATACTTTTCTTGAAATGAAAAGGCTTTTTCCAAAAAATATTGGTAAAACTCCTAAAAAGGTTAAAAATAGGGTAGAAAATAAACTTTTGGGGGGTTAAATTGCATGTATTACAATTATTTTTACGTGAAAAAGAGGGTTTTCCTTAAAATGTTGTTAATACTCTGAAAAACGTTGAAACATTGGTAATTTATGGAAGTTTAAGGAAAGAAAATGTACTGCCATAAAAAATAAATGGAATTATTGATTTTTCCTTTCTTTTCAATCAAAACACGGAAATTAAAATAGAAACATTTAAATTATTCCTCTTTTTAAGAAATATTTTCTTTCTTGAACGGCATATTATATTATTTTTTTAAACTAAAAGAGGGACTTTTTCTTTGAAGTATTGTTAATACTCTTAAAAACGATGAAAAAAAGCTAATTTATGCAATTTTGAGAAAATAAATGTACTGCCATAAAAATTAATTTCTTTTTTCCTTCATTTTCAATCAAAACATGGATACAAAAAGAGAAACAAAGAAATAATCCCACTAATGACTTAATTTTTTTTCTTTGAAATGGCATACGTTTTTTTTTTACATGAAAAAGAACTTTCTTCAAAATATTATTAAAACTCCTAAATACGTTAAAATACCGTAGAGAATACACTTTTTTTGGTTGAATTGCATATTATATTACACTTTTTTAACCTGAAAAAGAGGGTTTTCTTTGAAATGTTGTTAATACTCTTAAAAACGTTGAAAACAGGAAATTTTGTAGAATTTTGAGAAAAAAATGCACTGCCATAAAATTTAAAAGTTTAAAATTAAAAAAAAAGGATTTTTCCTTCCTTTTCAATCAAAACATGTAAATTAAAATAAAAACATTTCAATAATCCCTCTTTTAACAAAAATATTTTCTTTCCTTGAAACGGCATATATTACATTTTTGTAACATTAAAAAGGTTTTACTCTAAAAATGTTGTTAAAACGTCCAAAAAGGTTAAAATTGGGTTGTTTATATACTTTCAGAGAAAGAAAATGTATATAGTGTTTTTTTTCTTGTTTTTAATCAAAACATTAAAATCTATAGAAAATTATTGAAAAATCATTTTTGGAGTTAAATCATCCTTTTTTTTCTATAAGAGAGGGTTTTCCTTGAAAAGTTGTAAATCTCCGGAAAAAAAAAAACGTTGAAAAAAGTGCGATTCATGCAGTTTTAGAGAATAAACATATTTTCGTAAAATAAGGATAAAAACATAAAAATGGGTAACGTGCAATTTTAGATAAAAAAATATATTGTCGTAGAACATAATTTATTTTTCGCTTTTCTTCCATCAACAAATGAAAATAAGATGAAAAATATTGAACAAGTCACTTTTTAGGCAGAATTTTTTTCCTTATTAAAATTGCATATATTATACTTGTAAAAGGGGGCTTTGTGTAAAATGCCGTTAATACTCCAAAAAACGTTGAAAAACGTAATTTATGAAATTAAAAAAAAAAAAGTATATTGTAGCAATATTCATTGTTTTTTGTTTCTTTTCCATGAAAACAATTAAATAAGAAGAGAATCATTGAAAAATTCACTTTTTCGGTGAAAAGGAACTTTTTTCGTGAAATGGCATACATTCCTTTTTTCTTAACTAAAAAAGACGGTCTCTCTTAGATAAGATGTTAATACTCCTAAAAACGCTGGAAAGGGGATAATTTATGCAATTTTTAGGGAAAAAAATGAATAGCAATAAAAAGCTAATATATTTTTTTGCTTTTTCCTTCATTTTTAATCAAAACATGGAAATAAAAGAAAAACACTGAAAAATCTTTTTTTCAAAAACAAATACTTTTTCCTTGAAATGGCTTATATTATATTTTGTTTAACATGAAAAACGGATTTTTTTCATAATGGTGTTAAAACTAATAAAAAGGTTAAAATAAGGTAGTTTATGTAACTTTAAAGAGAAAAAAAAAAAAATATATATATATATATATATATATATATATATATATATATATATATATATATATATATATATATATATATATATATATATATATAGTGTTTTTTTCTTTTTTGTTTTTAATCAAAACATGGAAATCGAAAGAAAATTACTGAAAAACTCACTTCTTTTCTAAAACATGAGTGTTTTGTCATTAACATACTGCAAAACCCCTAAAAACGTTGAAAAAGCCATGATTTATGCACTTTAAAAAAATATATATTTTGTCGTAGAAGAAGGATTAAAGATCTAAAAAGGGTAGTTGTATGTAAATTTAGAGAGAGAGAAATATATATATATATATATATATATATATCTATATATATATATAGATATATATATATATATATATATATATATATATATTGTCGTAAAAAAATTTTTTTTTTTTTTTTTGCTTTTTCTCCATCAGGAATGAAAATAAGCTAAAAACATTGAAAAAGTCACTTTTTAGGCAGATTTTTTTCCTTTTTGAAATTGCATATATTATTCTTGAAAAGTGGGTTTTGTCTCAAATGCTGTTAATACTCCTAAAAGCATTGAAAAAAAGCGTATTTTTGTAGAGATAAAGGTTTCTTTCTACAAAATGTTGTTAAAACGTCCAAAAAAGTTAAAATTGGGTAGTTTATATACGTTTAGAAAAAGAACATTTTTAAAGTATTTCTTTTTCTTGTTTTTAATCAAAACATTGAAATATATTGAAAAATAACTTTTGGAGTAGGATCATACAATTTTCTAAAAGAGAGGGTTTTCCTCGAAAAGTTGTAAATCTCCGAAAAGCATTGAAAAAGGGGTGATTTATGCAGTTTTAGAGGAAAAAAACATTGTCGTAAAATAAGGATGAAAACATAAAAATGGGTAATTTGTGCAATTTTAGAAAAAATATATATTCTCTTAAAACATAATTTATTTTTTGCTTTTCTTCCATCAGCAAATGAAAATAAGATGAAAACATTGAAAAAGTCACTTTTCAGGCTTTTTTTTTTCTTTATTCAAATTGCATATATTATACTTGTAGAAAGGGGTTTTGTGTAAAATGCCGTTAATACTCCAAAAAACGTTGAAAAAAACGTAATTTATGAAATTATAGAAAAAAAAGTATATTGTCTCAATATTCATTGTTTTTTTTCTTTTCCATGAAAACAATGAAATAAGAAAAGAGAATCATTGAAAAATTCACTTTTTTGGTGAAAAGGAAGTTTTTTCGTGAAATGGCAGTTATTCCTTTTTTTTTACCTGAAAATATGGCCTTTCTTAGATAAGATGATAATACTCCTAAAAACGCTGCAAAGGTGATAATTTATGCAATTTTGAGAGAAAAAAATGAATTGCAATAAAAAGCTAACATACTTCTTTTTTTTTCCTTCAATTTTAATCAAAACATGGAAATATAAAGAAAAAAACTGATAAATTATTTTTCTAAAAGAAATACTTTTTTTCCTTGAAATAGCTTATATTACATTTTATGTAACATGAAAAAGGGATTTTCTTCAAAATGTTTTTAAAGCTAATAAAAAGGTTCAATAGGGCAGTTTATGTAACTTTAAAGAGAAAAAATATATACTGTGTTTTTTTTCTTGTTTTTAATCAAAACATGGAAATCAAAAGAAAATTATCGAAAAATTCACTTTTTTCTAAAAGGTTTTGTCATTAAAATATTGTAAAACCCTTAAAACGTTAAAAAAAAAAATAGATGATTTATGCACTTCTAAAGAAAATATATAACGTCGTACATGAAGGATTAAAAATCTAAAAAGGGGTAATTTCATGTAATTTTAGAGAAAAATATATACTTGTATAAAATATTTTTGTGCTTTTTTTTGTTTTCCATCAAGAATGAAAATAAGCTGAAAAACTTTGAAAAAGTCACTTTTTAGGCAGAATTTTACTCATTTTTGAATTTGCATATATTATTCTTGGTTTTGCCTAAAATGCTGTTAATACTCCTAAAAACATTGAAAAAAGCGTATTTATGAAATTTTACAGAAAATAAACTATATTATCGTAACATTCATTGTTTTTCCCTTTTTTTCTTGTTTTCCATGAAAACATGGAAATAGATAAAAAAAAAAAATTGCTGAAAAAATCACTTGTGGAGGGAGTGAAGTTTTTCATAAAATGGTATATATTACATTTTTTTTTAACTAAAAAGAGATTCTTTCTTTGAAATGTTGCTAATACTCTTAAAAACGATGAAAAAGAGGTAATTTATGCAATTTTGAGAAAAGAATGTACTGCAATAAAAATTAAATGTTTTTTCTTCATTTTCAATCAAAACATGGAAGGGAAAAGAGAAACAAAGAAATAATCCCATTTATGACATAAATTTGTTTTTTTCTTTGAAAGGGCGTACTTTTTTATATGAAAAAGTTCTTTCTTCAAAATATTGTTAAAACTCCTAAATACGTTAAAATTCGGTAGAGTATAAACTTTTTTTGGTTAAATTGCATATATTACACTTTTTTTTACCTTAAAAAGAGGGTTTCAAGAATAATATATGGAATTTCAAAAAAAAAATCTGCTTTTTTAATGTTTTTCAGCTTATTTCCGTTCTTAATAGAAAACAAAAAAGGTAAAAAAATATATTTTACGAAAATATATATTTCTTTCTCTAAAATTGTATAAAATTATCCTTTGAAGATTTTAAAATCATTCTTTTAATTTTCTTTCGATTTCCATGTTTTCATTGAAAACAAGAAAAAAACACTATATATTTTTTTTCTCTTTCGACTTACATAAACAACACTATTTTAACTTTTTTATTAGTTTTTAAAACATTTTGAAGAAAATCCCTATTTCATGTGACATAATATGTTATATAACCTATATCAAGGAAAAACATTTCTTTTAAAAAAAGGATTTTTAGTGTTTTCTTTTCATTTTTTTTCGTTTTGATTGAAAATGAAGGAAAAAACAAGAAATATATTAACTTTTTATTGCAATTTTTTTTTTCTCTCAAAATTGCATAAATTATCCCCTTATCATCAGCGTTTTTTAAGAGTATTAACAACTTATCCAAGAAAGGCCATCTTTTTTAGGTAAAAAAAAAGTGAATATATGCCTTTTCACGAAAAAAAAAAAGTTCTTTTTCACCGAAAAAGTAAATTGTTCAGTGATTCTCTTCTTATTTCATTGTTTTCATGGAAAATAAACAAAAAAACAAATATTGCGACAATATACTTTTTTTCTCTAAAATTTCATAAATTATATTTTTTCCAACATTTTTAGGAGTATTAACGGCATTTTACACAAAACTCCCTTTTATATGTATAATATGTGCAATTTGAATAAAGAAAAAAATTCTGCCTAAAAAGTGACTTTTCAATGTTTTCATCTTATTTTTTATTTGTTGATGGAAGAAAAGCAAAAAATGAATTTTTTAGCAATATTTTTTTTCTCTAAAATTGCAAAATTTACTAATTTTTATGTTTTCATCCTTATTTTACGACGATATGCTTTTTTTTCTCGAAAACTGCATAAATCACCCTTTTTTCAACGTTTTTTCGGAGATTTACAACTTTTCAAGAAAACCCTCTCTTTTAGAAAAAAAGTATGATATTACTCCAAAAGTGGTCTTTCAATAATGTTCTATTGATTTCATTGTTTTGGTTAAAAACAAAAAAAAAAACACTATATACAATTTCTTTCTCTGAAAGTATATAAACTACCCAATATTAACCTTTTTGGACGTTTTAACAACATTTTGTACAAAAAACCTTTTTCGTTACAAAAAATGTAATATATGCCGTTTCAGGGAAAGAAAATATTTTTGTCTCAAAAGGGATTATTAAAATGTTTTTATTTTGATTTCCATGTTTTAATTGAAAAGGAAGGAAAAATCAATAGACGCATTTAATTTTTATGGCGGTACATTTTTTTCCCAAAATTACATAAATTACCCGTTTTTCAACATTTTTCAAGAGAATTAACAATATTTATAAAAAAAAAAACTTAAGGTAAAAAAAAAATATATATATATATATATATATATATATAGATAGATAGATAGATAGATAGATAGATAGATAGATAGATAGATAGATAGATATAGATATAGATATATATTTCAATTATTATTGTATCCATAGTATGTTCCACATATTAAAATATAATAATATAAACTCTCTAAGTAGGGTGTACTTTATAAGACTTAGACTCACACACCCACCCCTACATCACATGATCAAATGCCTTAAGTCAGCATCTCTTGGAGCCGTGAGACGAGGGGATGCACCGGAGAGAGGAGAAGAAAATGAGCGGCGGTGAGAGGCGGTTGCGGTGACCCAACAAGGCCGCAGCCTGTCGTCTGCCGGAGACGGCAGCAGAAGAAAGATAGACGGCTCGAATGGTGGACGAGGGTGAAGAAAGTGTGTGTCGTGTGCCATGAAAGTGTGTAATCTCGAGACTTAATAGTGTTTTCTAAGTGATCTCCAAAAGAGACAAACTAAACACTTCGAGAAAAGACGGTGACATTACGTCTTAACCATGTGTCGTGAAATCATTGTAAATATTACGCATAATATATTAACTTTTCTAATCTGGGTTTTCCTACAAACCTGGGTGAGAAAGAACATTATATAGATTTAAATATAAGCCAGTTGACCGCTCGCTCGCTACAAAGAAATCATAAAATCATTCAAAAATAATTTACACTGGTGAAACCCCACCTTTTAAACAACACCAAACCAAAATGCTGTTGACAGGTCTTCCCTAGTTTTTTCCTTCCAAAATTTCACCCTTTTCCTGCACCTCTCGTGCCTTGCTCCTCACACATCACCCTGAGCTTTCACTTCCCTTTACAAAATATAGCCTCCCTTCCACTTCTGCCTCGCCTTGCTCTCGCTTCTTGATCTTCATCCTTCTCTTGTCTTTTCGTTCCCTGACTTTCGTTCCATTCTTTACCACTTCCCGTCTTACATGCCTCTTTCTCCTTCAATCTCTTCCTCTTTTTCCATTCCTCCCTTTCCTCATCCACCTCCCTCTCTATCCTTCCTTAAAAGGCAGCCATTCATTGTTTCACGGTGTACCCAAGCGCTGGCTGGCTAATGTTGAATCATTTTATTTGTCTTTCCACTTTATTTCTTCCGAGACGAGTCTGCCCGAGGTGGTCTACTGATGTCTACTGTTCTACACTGAAGGCTCGTGGGTATTGCCAAGACGCAGTGACCCGTGATGTGAAAAGACCTTTTAATCTATTTTGGGGGTAAAAAGAAGCTTCTGTAAAGAACGAAAATATACAGTAGAGAGTGAAGGAAAAGGAAGAAGAGGTTGAAAGACGAGCGTAATAGATAATGTTACGACCTCTGAGTTAAAACCGACAAGGTCTCAACACAGACTGGGTAACTTGTCAATTAGTAGATTAAGTACCTCTTTTAAAGTACAAGATATATATATATATATATATATATATATATATATATATATATATATAGTTGAAACACGGCAAAGTGTAGCGAAGTGTACCTATGTACCTATAGCAGCTCAAAATGGGGGACACAGCAGACACACAGAGTTCACTTTGGCCGCAAGCAGTACACGTAACACAGGGAGACCATGTGACACAACGCCTCAAGGACAGAGAGGCGCTGGGCAAGGTGGCAGGTCGGGCCACCTCACACCTCTTTCACGGCCTCCCAGGAGGCTTCCACAATGTCAACTAGGCACACATTGCCAACCCACAGGCACTATTACATGGCAGTCAGAGGGTATATCTGTCCGGGAACGAGGGGATGCGAGGCAGCACTCTCACGTGGATCCTCCCTCTCTCCACCTCACCGGCTTGCAACTGCCTCCTCTCGGCCCACTCTCCCTGCCTGCGGCCGGCTAGCAACCTACTGCTGACTCATCAAAATCCCCTCCCTTTGTCTTGCTCCTCTAACACGCGTCTCTCTCTCTCTCTCTCTCTCTCTCTCTCTCTCTCTCTCTCTCTCTCTCTCTCTCTCTCTCTCTCTCTCTCTCTCTCTCATCCCAGACTCATTTCTTCTTTGTCTGCTCTCAAACTCGCCAGGCACATACATACACACTGCTGTTCTTTGGGTTGCATAAAGGAACTCTCAATGAAATATTGCATGCAAATGAAAAGAAATATACCTAAATTAGATATTTGGTTGCGTTTTGGACCCCGCGTAAATTCGAAAAACACATAAAACGAATAACTGTAACACAATATATATACGTATATATATATATATATATATATATATATATATATATATATATATATATATATATATATATATATATATATATATATTAAAAGGAGGAGGCAGTAGACACCTACCGAAACGATAATTACTCCCATTGAGGTCTAAAGCACTGGAACAGGGGGTGCTGTGAACTTATCATCAAAACCAGTTGTGACCTCACTGAACGTTTCCCTTTGTGTCTCATAACACAAGGGGGTAGTCACAGCCTGCCCTCTACAGACAACCTCTTCCTCCACACAAAACTACATGCACCGAATTACACACACTTCCTTCACTCAAAATTACTATTAAATATGGCGACTCCTACACCAGCCTCGGAGTCCCCCTCTGGGGAGGGGACCATAAATGTCCCCAGGTCGGACTGCTCTCCTGGTATCGACCCTAAGTGTCTTGACACCCCCCTCACATTTTTCTCCATCAACTTTTGCAACATTCGCGGTCTTCGATCTAATTTTCAATCTGTAGAACACCACCTCTCCTCCACTAAACCTCATCTTCTTTTCCTCACTGAAACACAGGTGTCTGAGGCAACTGACAGTAACCCCTTTTCTGTTCCCTCCTACTTTCTCTATTCTCATTTTCGTTCCAAAGCTGGATGTTGCGTCTATGTCCGCAACGACATAACTTGCTCTCGTGCCCACGCTCTTGAATCTTCTGAGTTTTCTACCATCTGGCTTCGACTTCAGAGTCACTCTCTAACTAAATTTTTCTGTGCTGTATATCTCTCACCTAACTCCTCTGACTATAGAAAATTCTTTGACTACCTAACTTCCAAAGTGGAGCACATTCTGACTCTCTTTCCTTTTGCAGAGATCTCCATTCTTGGAGACTTAAATGTTCACCACCAGCTTTGGCTTTCCTCTCCTTTCACTGACCATCCTAGTGAACTTGCCTATAACTTTGCTATCCTACATGACCTAGAGCAACTCGTGTAACACCCTACTCGTATTCCTGATCGTCTTGGAGATACGCCCAACATTCTTGACCTTTTCCTAACCTCTAATCCTTCTGCTTATGCTGTCACACTTTCTTCTCCGTTGGGTTCCTCCGATCACAATCTTATATCTGTATCTTGTCCTATCTCTCCAATTCCTCCTCAGGATCCTCCAAGGCGGAGGTGCCTTTGGCATTTTGCCTCTGCTAGTTGGGGAGACCTGAGGAGGTATTATGCTGATTTTCCCTGTAATGATTACTGCTTCCGTGACAGAGACCCGTCTCTGTGTGCTGAGCGCATAACAGAGGTGATAGTGTCTGGCATGGAGGCGTACATTCTTCATTCTTTTTCTCGACCTAAACCTTCCAAACCCTGGTTTAACACAGCTTGCTCTCGTGCTATCCATGATAGAGAGGTGGCCCACAAAAGGTACTTGAGCCTTCCATCACCTGAGTCTCACGCGCTTTATATTTCTGCCCGAAATCATGCCAAGTCTGTTATTCAACTTGCCAAAAATTCCTTCATTCACAGAAAGTGTCAAAATCTTTCCAGATATAACTCACCTCGAGACTTCTGGCATCTAGCCAAAAACATCTCTAACAACTTTACTTCTTCATCTTTCCCTCCTTTAGCTCAACCGGATGGCACCAATGCCATCTCATCTATTTCTAAAGCTGAACTCTTCACTCAAACCTTTGCTAATAACTCTACCTTGGACGATTCCGGGCTTGTTCCTCCTTCTCCTCCCCCTCTGATTACTTCATGCTACCTATTAAATCCTTCGTAATGATGTTCTCCATGCCCTTGCCGGCCTAAACCCTCGGAAGGCTTATGGACCTGATGGGGTCCCTCCTATT
>CM035182.1:9818530-9833055 GCA_020233015.1 Callinectes sapidus | reverse complement strand
GCACCGGCTCTGCTATACCCCATGACAGGCCAGCTGGTGCCTCTTGATGTCTGCTGGGCATAGGCAAGGACACAAGGTAAACTACTTGTTGCCTTGTTTATTTGTCAATGATTACGTTCTTTTTACTGTGTGACATCTGATTTCCCTGAGGTTTGAGAGTAAAGTTGTTATTATTCGGTCATTACATCCATCCATCCATGTTTTTCTGAATTTTTGTGTGTTTTGAGGTTTGGTAGGGTTGAGTTAGGTTAGGTGAGCTGGCATTAGGTTAGGTTGGGGTTTAGGTGTGTTTTTGTGTGTTTCTGAATGTTTTTCTATTTGTTTTGATATTTGGTGGGGTTAAGTTCGGTTAGATGAGCTGGTGTTAGGTTAGGTTGGGGTTTGAGTGTGTTTGTAGGTGTTTTGTGTGTTTTTTTGTGTGTTTTGAGATTTGGTGGGGTTAAGTTAGGTTAGGTGTGAAAATATTGGGGTTATATGTATATAATTGTATTGTTTTAGTGTGTTTTGAGTGTTTTTTTTTTTTTTTTTTGTGTGTGTTATTTTGTTTTTCTGAGTTTTTTTGTGTGTTTTAAGGTTTGATGGGGTTAAGTTAGATTAGGTAAGCTGGCATTAGGTTTGATTGGGGTTTAGGTGTGTTTGTTTTTGTGTTTTTTTTCTGAATGTTTTTTTGTTTGTTTTGATGTTTGATGGGGTTAAGTTAGGTTAGGTGAGCTGGTGTGAGGTTAGTTTTGTGTGTTTGTGCATGTTTTATGTTTTTTGTGTGTGTTTGTTTGTTTTTCTGAATGTTTTTTGTGTGTTTTGAGGTTTGGTGGGGTTAGGTTAGGTTAGGTGTGAAAAAGTGGGATTTTGCTATATAAATGTGTTTTTTAGTACAAACACACACACACCCACATGCGCCACACCCTTACACACCCAACAAACCCAAAACGCATCTTAATTTTCCTTAACTCGCAGAAAAAACCCAAAATACAAAAAAATAAATAAAAACAAAAAAAACACACATAAACACAAACGCACACACACGTACACACATACACACATGCGCCACACCCTTACTCACCCAACAAACCCAAAACGCACCCTAATTTTCCTTAACTGGCAGAAAAAAATCCCAAAATACAAAAAAAAAAAACACTTACACAAGAAAAAAAAACACACACACACACAAACACACAGATTAACAAATTTCCACACTCCAAAGTCTCTAGTTGAAGTGAGACGGGTTTTTAAGGGTGTTTTTAAGATTATATTTACAGATTAACTCCCAGAAAAACATCCCAAAAATACAAAAAATCACTTACACCACAAAAAAACACACTTAAACACACTTAAACACACTTAATAGAGCAGTTAGCATAAAACTAGTGATAGGAGATAGCAAGAGATGCAATATTCTGGTAAAGAGAGTGAGAGGCTAAAGACAGTTAAAGGAAAGGAGTTGTTGAGACAAAAAGCTTATGAAGGTAAAAGAATAAATGGAAAGAAGAACACTAAATCGCTTCATAGGCATTTATTGACAAACACACACCAACCAGGTAATGTAAGGAAAAGTGTAAGCAAGTAAACAAACGATGAAAATAAGGGGAAAATAAAATATTTCAATAAAAGTATAAATTAGTGTACAAAACTGCAAATTATTGTATGATCGTACACACTATTTTTTTTTTTTATCTTACTGTGTGCTGGATTATTGTATTTGTACACTAATTATCGTGCATCTGGGAATCCTGCCATTAATTAAGTGAGGTTTTGGAGTATGGCCTTCGTGGTGGATGTTATTAAGAAAACAAGAGTGAATCGATTTTACATTACAGGAAAATTAAGGAGCACAACAAAAATAGTAATAAGCAGAAGTAGTGCGGGTGTACTATGTAGACGATCCATCTTTTTTGTCCCGAGCTGCCCATACCCAAGAACTTTGAGGCGCCCTGCCACGTGGCGCAATAGGCGGCAGGGGAGGAAGGAAGGAGGAAGGGGATGGCGTGGCAGGTCTGGCGGCGCGCCACCCAAGTAAGAGACACGAGTACAGGTGCGGAAAACAAGTCTGTCGCGAAGAGCTGAGGCTGCGAGGACAAGCTTCGTGTTCAGAGTTTCCCCGCCACAGCCCGTTTTGGTGCGGGCTGTGGCCGCGGTGCTAGCGGGAGGCAGAGAAGGCTGCGCGGTGCCTCAGCCTCAACTTGATTCTGGATATGGCTTGCACTTTTGCTCTGAAGGTGCCACCGCCGCCACCGCCTTGTCCATGAGAGTGACCGCCATGGCGCTCCCGAAACTCTGCCTCCAGCCTGTAGTAACATCCGGGGTCAGGACCGCTGGAGCACTCCTTGCGGCGGTCTGGGCGCCCACGGTGGCCCTTCTGCGTGCCGTGAGCCGCGTCGTGCGTGTTGGGGGCAGCTAAAGTGAGCCACGATGTTAGATCTCTTAGAACACGGCTTTCTCGCTCCCTTTGGGCGTCCTGGTTGTGTCGCGTCGACCTGCCTGCATCCCATCGTAGGCTCTGCTCCACCATCACTCTGTAAGGCACCAATCACTGAATGTCTTATTGCAGTAGTAGTGGAGGCATGTGTACCTACGGCACTGCTTTTGTAAAATGACTCAGCTGGAATACCAAACACTCTTCATTCTAAAAGAAATGCAAACAATACTTATATAAACAAATATAACTGGCGCCTCACGCACTCGCAGGCTATGGTACGTCGCGCTCTGTTCGCCCGACGGATTAGATTGGCTTTGAGTCGCATACTGATACGCGCACGGCTGCCTCCTTCCTCCTCGTCCGATGAACTCTCGCTGCTCACCCCGACGCTGCTCACCATCACACCCTGGCTAGGGGCCACGGTGTTACTCTCTCCCACCGGCGCCTTCCCTGCTGGCTGTCCCTCACGTTCACCTGCTGCGATAGACAAGCAGACATGGGACCTCCTGCCCTGGTGATACACGTAGCTTTATCAGAGTCAGACCGTAAGAGGGACAGCGAAAATTGAAAGTATAAATAGATTCAGAATACTGAGATGATGCATGACGTGACTCACCATGCAGGTAATGCGACAGCCAGGAGCGGTCCAGGAGGCTGCGCTCGGCCCTGTTGAACGGCACCAGTGGCACCCCGGCCCACAACACGTCCTGGGAAACACACACACACACACACACTTAATAGGTATACCATTCATCATATTTTTCATTACCTAACAATCCACAGCTGATCAAAATTCACAAAGGACAGTGACTCACTTCGGCCTCCTTCGACACCTGCGAGGGGGGCTCCAGGCACGCCAGCTGCTGGAAGGTGAGGAGGTCGTCGTATATATGAGGAATGGGGCCCCACAAGTCTTCATCCCCGCCGTGACTCAGTTGGACAGTGTGTTCAGTCACCTGGCAACCCTTTGGACGAGTGAGAGGAAGTAGAGGGCTTAAAAGACACGGAAAAAAAAAGCTAAACACTATAAACTCTCACATTTCTGACGGCGAGAGTGGGGAGGGGAAAATTTCACCGATGCAATTCACGCACTCCATTTACTATCAACAGGAACACACTCTATAGACACTCCCACTCCCTAGGGGCTCTCACACTCACATTCCTGACGGGGAGAGGGGAGAAGCGCAATGCCCGGGCGCCGCAGCAGGGGTGGGTGTCACTGGCCAAGATCTGGTCCATGTCGCAAGAGGAGGCGTCGAGTGGGTGAGTGCGACACATGCGCATTTCATAGCCCGGAAAGACGGCGCCGCAGGTGGAGCAGGGTAGGAAGTGTACCTGTGGTGTGGTTGTGGCTTCATAAGAGGAGGAGGAGGAGGAGAAAGAAGAAAGGTAGAACTAATTAAGAAGACAAAGTGTGTACGTAATGATGAAGGAAAAGGAGTAATAATCAGAGGAAGGGAAAGGAGCAGCGGAGAAGAATGAAGAGGGAGAGAAGGAGGAAGAGGATGAGAAGGAGGAAAAATACCACGTAAATAGAGGAAGAGAGGGAAAAAAAGAACACACACACACACACACACACACACACACACACACACACACACCTGTCCCCAGAGCCTCCAGTACACTAGCCTCCACGTCTTCATGTCCAGTTTGAGTTGCTTCACATGGTCAGTGAGGCTCCAGTTTCCATCCCTGGGTTTGAAAATAAGGTTCATATTCTCAGACATTTATGTTTCACCTCCACTACATATTTCAAAAGGCTTTATTCAAATTGCCACGAGTTTTCAAGATGTTTTTACCGTTCTAAAGGCACAATGACAAGAGTTCTACATTATAAACTAGAGAAACATTCTTGAAAGCCCCATTAATCATCTCTGTGGCCTTGGAAAATAGTCATGGTGAGAGAGCAAAGCGTTTCTGAATTCGAACCACAGAGCCACATTCCGAAACGTTTCATTGTCTCACAGCATCTTTTAAAAGGGTCTACTTAATAAAGTGATACGGATTTCCAGGAATGGTGTACGTTTCTATTGAGAGATTAACATTTCAATGCTATCTTGAGGGGGAACGCCTTTGAAAACGCTAATTTAGAATATAGACTAAATAGCAACTGATACTGATTATGCTTGGTTAGTGAATGTGATGTAGAGTTAATTAAGTAAAGACTACGGTGACTATATATGGTTACCTGGTGTGTGAGTAGTACACCTGGCCAGTGGCGGTGACAATGGTGTTAGATGCCACGCAGGTAACAAGACGCTCCACCTCTCGCGTCACAAGCTGTCCGCAGTCACAACACCTGAATAAATCAAGAATCCTAAATGAAATAACATCACATGCCAATTCTTGACTTACCGCTCATCTTACTACACTTAAAATTTCACACTATTTTTGTCCCTCTCATCATTTCTCAGCCTCCCGTC
This sequence comes from Callinectes sapidus, assembly GCA_020233015.1. NCBI lineage: Eukaryota > Metazoa > Arthropoda > Malacostraca > Decapoda > Portunidae > Callinectes > Callinectes sapidus. The sequence goes on along the minus strand of CM035182.1, from coordinate 9,828,219 downwards.
ACCTGTACAGCGTCCCTGCAGTCTTGAATATCCCTCTTGATGGTGAGGGGGTCGCGTCACACAGAGCCTGCAGGAACCTCGCGTACAGCTTGTTGAGAATTCTGTCCCTGCGGTCTCTCACTCCCTCCAGCTCCCAGTGAGTGAAGAGGCGGGCCAGCCTGCGACAGAGTTGGAAAGCTAGTGACATTCAAACAAATTATCAGTTATCTCAGAGGTTGCAGGTTATGTGTATTGTGTCTTGCTCTTTTCCTGCCTTTCATATGTATTCTATTACTTCTCAAACATCTTACATTAACAATAAACATTCCAAGACTACTATGCTTTTCTCACCTGGACAGAACAGCATCAGAGAGACAGGTGAGGTTGACTTGAGCCTCCAAGATAAGGTTGATGTTGTCGTGGACATACTGAAGAACCTCCTCCACCAGGGGAGTCATTTTCAGGAACTCCGCTGAGATAAGGATGGACACGGCAGTCTTGGGCTCTTTCAGGTGACGATGGCGAGAGAAAAGAAGATGAAAGTTAAGGGATGATAATGGTCTCTTCAATGCTATCTCCTGCGTGATTATTCTTTAATTAGCTACGTATATTTTTTTGACCCAACTGGCTCACCTAGGACAGGGGCGACGTGGTCCTCAGTCTGACCCTGCTTGACCCAGCGTAGCAGCCACTCGAAGATGGTCACGTCACAGTGCACCGAGATGTCCACGTCCTCCAGCCGCTGACCTGACCACCAGAACACAACACGAGAACATAGAGACTTGATAACATAAGCACACACACGAACAATAAAGTAAAAGAGAAAAAAACGTGAGAAATATAAGAAAAATAATAAAAAGATAAAAGAAACAAGAAAAAAATAAGAACAAAAGAATAGTAAGAAAAAAGAAAGAAACACGAGGAGAAAGAATGAAAATGTAATAAATACAGAACATAAGGAAAACAATGAGTAAAAAAACGAGAAGAGGGACACAATAAAAAAAAAAAAGCAAATAAGAGAGAGAGAGAGAGGGGGGGGGGGGGAGGCGATCCTTACCGGCCGTGACGTCAGCGAAATACCCAATGTGGTGGATCAGGAGGTCACGGGGGCAGCTGAAATCCTGACGCAATCCACGGGCTTCGTCACACACGTGGATCACTATGGCGGGGGCCTGAGAGAGAGGAGAGAGAGAGAGAGAGAGAGAGAGAGAGAGGAGAGAGAGAGAGAGAGAGAAGAAATCATCAATAATTCACAATGTAACTTAGGACTTGCTTTCGAGCTGTCTTGTTGGGAGAGTTGTCCCTTCAAAATACCCGTTTTCTTTTATTCATTTTGTGTTGCCTTTTGCTACAGCTCTTCCATTAGTAGTAGCAGCAGCAGCAGGACTAGTAGTAGTAGTAGTAGTAGTAGTAGTTGAGTGTGTACCTACCTTCTGTCAGGAGTGCTTCTGTATACTGACGGAGTAGCAGTAGGAGGCGGGGGTGGGCGGGGCTCCTCCTTGGGGACAGGCACTGCGAGGGTGTTGGAGGAGTGTGTTGGGGAATATCTAGCACTCCCTTCCCTTGGCGACTTGCTGAGAGAGTGAGAGAGGGTGGGGGGGGGAGGGGGGAAGTGGTAAAACATCCCTCATACTATGCTAGTATTCAAATTTTGAGTAGTTTTTGCAAGTAAAGCGCTTATTCACACTCCCATGACACGATGACGGCGGCTTCTTGCATACCACGAGTTTGTTGAGGCGGGGGTGAGAGAGTTGCCTTTAGCGGGGGTCTTGGCGGCGCTAGGTGTGGGCGTGAGGGTGGTGGCGCCGCCCAGGTTAAGGGACGAGACCATATAAGGCAGAATGGAGTCTAAAAGGCCATCCTGTAGAGAGAGAGAGAGAGAGAGGGGGGGGGGAGGGGGGAGGTGAAGTGGTTATTCCGTCCCTCTTCCGATTTCACAGTCACTTTCTGAACACACGATCCGGAAAATCCCCGACTTAGGGAGAGGCGTCGTTACAGGGACAATAGGGCGCGTTGAGAGTCCCTGGTCGCCCATTTCTAAAAGTCAGTTGAGTTGCAAATTTAAGGGACAAAAAACCGCCCACCCTCCATCTCTTGCCCCACTGAGAAGCTTTGCTCGTACCAGTATTTTGCCTTAAAGTGTAAGGGATGGAGAGGGAAACACGCTAAATGTTTTCTGTAAGGCATCAGTTGTTTTTTGTATGGCATATTGAGTCTCTCTTACTCTCTCTCTTCAAACTAAACATTTATATCCAGTTATATGTCAGTATATATTTTCCAATTGTATTCTGGGTCATGAAACTCTTTTTTCCTCCTCCCCACTACATATTAAAGGTTTCAGGTTAAGTTACTATAGATTTCATGTGTCTTTTTACGCTTCTAATGACAGGTAAACAAGTTATCTACATTATTAACAGCAGAAACAGTCTTAAAAACCCATCTAATTATCTCTGTGGCCTCGAAAAATAGTCATGGTGAAAGAGCAAAACATTTCTAAATACGATCTATCTCAACCACGCATTATTTCGGGTCTTAAAAGTTCCTCCCTTACCTGTAGTGCCACCTGCAGCAGCGCCAGGGTCTGTTCTTGCATGGAGGCTGCGGGGTTGTTGAGGAGGCGTGCCCAGGTCTGCGTGGCGGGTGGCAGGGTGGCGGTGGTGGAGGCTGAGCTGACTGAGGCTACCACTCTCTCTTGTCCCCCGGAGCCTCGGAATCTCCCTCCAGAACGAACCTGTGAGTGTGTAACGTGTGAAATGGCGTGGTAGTGTGTGTGTGTGTGTGTGTGTGTGTGTGGGTGGGGGGGTGGGTGGAGGAGGGAGTGGAAGAGATAGTTAGTCCGCGTCTCTCTCTCTCTCTCTCTCTCTCTCTCTCTCTCTCTCTCTCTCTCTCTCTCTCTCTCTCTCTCTCTCTCTCTCTCTCTCTCTCTCTCTCTCTCTCTCTCTCTCTCTCTCTCTCTCTCTGTATCTATCTATCTATCTATCTATCTATCTATCTATCTAATAAACACAATCATCAGACAAGACAGCCGTTCAATACGTTTCCATCCCTCCTGCTTGTCGAGGCCGGATCAGCATCACCTAACCTCTTCACCTCTACACACGCCGCAGTCACCGGGGCACGTCACCACTGTACCTGGGGAGTACCTGTACCTTCTGCGTGGTGGCGGCGGCAACGCGGTGTAGCTGGGCGGCCGTCAGGAGGAAGTCAAGGACATTTGCCATGCTGACGGTGGTCCCTGCCGCTACCCCCAAGCCCACCCCGCCGCCCATGTCACGCCTGTTGTTGCCTTTGGCCGCCCACGCCTGGCTGATGCCGCTCTTGATGGCTCTGGGACTGACGGCGTGGGCGGGGGAGGGCGGCGATGGGGAAGACGCCGCCCCCGTTGACCCACGAACTTCCTCCAGCATGGCTCTGTGGGGGAGGGACTTTATTATGGCACGTATGGGGGCGTGTGGAGGAGTGGGTGGTGTGTGAGCCGCCCCGAGGGTCCTCCCGCCTCACCTTGCACCACCTGCACTAGGCCATAAGGCGCCGCTACGGTCTTGTTGCCCTTATCCGGTAAAGTGTCTTGTTTTTGCAGCAGCGCGGCGGGTTTCCAGAGGGAGTTATTTACATGCGTTGCCATGGGAACCTCGCCTGTTCTTAGAAAACGGTGGTGTTTCAGGGTAGACTCAAGGCAAATCCCTTTTAGTTTGGTTTTCTTATTAATCAATATGCTGTTTGCGTTTCGTTTATGATAGAGACATCTCAAACTCTAAATCACTAATGCGTACCAACATAAACAACATTTTTTTTTCCTCAGAACTTTTTTTCTTCAGGTTTTCCTCTCCCCAATGAAATGCTTCTTTTCATCCTTTCTCTCCCTGCAGTTCATTTTTTCCATAACTTTCCTCTATAATTCCTTTGTGTTGCTACCCTGCCTTCCCTCTCCTTCCTCCGTTACCTCTCTCTCCTTCCCTCCGTGGGCTGCCATGCTCCCGTGACCCATTAACCCCCAGACGCATCCCTCGCCCCGGGGCGTGGAAGGTAGCTCAGGCGTCACAGCTTCCCTGGGGCTGTGAGGTGGTGCCTTCTGATGCAAACATTCATACTTACACACTCTCACCTTACTCCTGACCATGATTATCTTGAAGTGTGTAATGAAGCCTTAATCTTTTTATTTATTCGCTCTGGGTGTTTACTGGTGCTAAATAGTGATGGGAGACTTCTAGAAATAAAGGGAGGCACAGGGCACGTTGGAACCTCTCAGTGACACACATAGGCAATACGGTAACAGTGATGCAGTGTGTGTTAATGCATCAGTGCAGCTGCGGGAACACGACCCAAGTGGCTTTTAGCAGTCTTTAGTGGTCTTGAGATGGCGCGAGGAGAGGGACTGGTCGTGATGGCGGTGGTGATGATGGTGGTGATGGTGGTGGTCGTAGAGGGGCAGTTTGTACCGGGCTTTTTGGTAGAGTCCGGAACTGATCTACAGGAGTGGCCGGAGGACCTCACCAGGCTCTTTCCGAAGGAAGTGACACCGGAGGAACATCACGTGAGTATGTGTAATGGAAGGGGGGGGAGGGAGGGGTTTCCATCCTGGTGAGTGTCTAGTGATGAACTCTACACTCAAGCTGAGAATGAAGAGTTCACACAGTCCAGTCTATGGTTAAGACTGACATCATTCATACGCCACAAGGGGTATCTTCTTCCTCCAGTTTTTGTAATCCGAGCAGGACGTAAACCTCAGACACTGCTGAGAGATAGACAATGGCTAACATAGTGAGTGTGTGTGTGTGTGTGTGTGTGTGTGTGTGTGTGTGTGTGTGTGTGTGTGTGTGTGTGTGTGTGTGTGTGTGTGTGTGTGTCGTCGATGTGAACAAAATAACACAACATAAGCAACGCACATCATCCTTTACTTTAATTTCCACTTTCTCTTTCCTCTTCTCGCCAGGACCACATTGCAAAAGCCGAGGCCCTGGCGATGCAAGCGGGGACAGTGGCAGCTCCCCCCCCTGACCACAGCCCGGTCGAGGAGGTGCTTGGCGGGCCCGTGTTGCCTAATGGAGTCCCAGCCAGTGAGTATCCAGGCGTGAAAGTCCTTGCTGACGGCACCGCAGATCCTGACCATGGACAATACTTTGCCTCGTCTGAGGTTCCCCTTGCGGCTTCTCTTTCCCCTTCGTCAGGTAAGGTTTCGTGGCTTTTTTATTGTTTTTTGTCATGTGATTGCTGTTTGCCCTGTGGCGTCTGGTAACAAGAGAGTGCTTTGTATATATCTTTTGCATGTGGGGTGAGAGAAAGTGGTGTTTATGGCTTTATTGAATGTTAGTCTTAAATTCCACCTTAACCTTTCGAAATTTGAAGCTGCTGATGAGATAATGCCTAAAGTACAGCAATTTCAGGAGGTTTACGTGGATTTTAAGACTAGAAATATGTCTAAGAAAAACTTACATACTCAAGAATCTCTGTTAATACAGGGCCAGGTTTTACTGATGGAGGAGTGAGGGGTGGCGGTGGCTGTGGGTTGGTGGCCTTCTCAGTGGCACGCGCTAAGTACAAGCATAGGAAGGCTGGCACCACAGGAACACAGGTGCTTTTTGATAAGGTATGTATTGGTGGATGTGTACAGTATAGTCACTGTTATTACTCCTGCTACTACTGCTGTTACATCAGTTTGTATGTGATAGACAAGGAAGTGTGGTGTCTGTTTACTACTACTACTACTACTACTACTACTACTACTACTACTACTACTACTACTACTACACACTAAACAACAACAAAGCTACTTTCAACCTCCCATAAGACGTCTAAAAACCCTCAAAAGAAAAAAAAACTTAACTCCCACGCATTTCTTCCCTGTAACCCGAATACAGATGACAAAAAACATGACAGAAAAGTAAAAAAAAAAAAAAAGTGACATAAGAGAAAAAAAATAAAGGATAGAGAGTAAAGAAAAAAATATATAAACTTACGGCTTAGGTTTACGAAGCAAAAAAAAGAAAGAAAAAAGAAAAAAGAAAAAAATGGAGTACTTTCTCCTATTACAGGTATTGGCGAGTGTCGGGCCGGGATTCAACCACACGGGAGGGTATCTGCGGTGTGAGTGTCCTGGCTACTACCACTTCTCCTTCCACGGTGTGTCTCCGCTCCAGGGTAGAGCCAGGTGAGGGAGTGAGAGAGAGAAAGAGAGATGAAAATATAAGTAGATAGATAGATAGATAGATAGATAGATAGATAGATTGATATATAAATAGATAGATAGATAGATAAATAAATAGATAGATAGATAGATAGATAGATAGATAGATAGATAGATAGATAGATAAAAAAAACATTCATGAATAGTGTGCATCATCAGTTTATTTTTTTCTCCTTTTTGAACGAATATTGCATTCTTTTCTCCTTTATCTTTTTTTTTTTTTTTCCTTATATGCTCTGTTCGTTTTTTTGGTTCTTATTCTCTCTCTTTCTCTTTCTTCTTTTTCCTTCACTATTCTGCTAGTTTCCTGGTTCTTGTTCCTCTCCCTCGCTTTATTTGTATTTTCTCTCCCTGACTCCTCTCCCAGCCATCCCTCACAGAGTCCCTTTAACGTTCTCCCTCTGGTTCTCATTCCCTCATCCATCTCCCACAGGCTGGACTTGATGAGGAACAGGCAGAGGGTGGCGTCGACGGAGGCTCAGTATTACGGCTTCGGTTCCGGCTCCAACACAGCCATCATTCACCTGCAGAAGGGAGACATCGTGTACGTGTACTTGGCGGAGGGTTTCCTGTACGAGAATGACGCCAGGTTCAGGGGCTATGCGTCTTTCACTGGGTTTAGGCTGCAGGGCTGAGAGAGAGAGAGAGAGAGAGAGAGGGGGGGGGTGAGAGAGGGGAGAAAGAGAGCCTATCAGCGTGATTTTCCTACTCTCTCTCTCTCTCTCTCTCTCTCTCTCTCTCTCTCTCTCTCTCTCTCTCTCTCTCTCTCTCTCTCATCCCTGAATAACATCATTACTAGCAATAAAGATCAATAAGACGTAATAACAAGCCCATCACTACCTTTACATAATATACCATCTGTAAGCCACAACAAGCATTACATAAATACTAACTAAATATTACGAAAAGTCACTCGCAAACCTTGGCCCTCAAAATCATAACTCACAGAGATGACAACATTCCAGAAACACGTAGTTAGCTGCCTCTGCCAATCAACGCCTCCAGTCAGCTTACGTCACGCACCTTTGAGCCAATTACAGATTAACTACGGGACGCTACGTAAGGTTGCAGGGATGAGGGTGGCTGAGGGTAGAGAGGGTCAGGCCTGGGAAGTGAAGTTTTCAGTCACACGTCAGCATTTGAAGAGGCAGAGTGTTGCAGGGAATGGTCCTACTGGTGCTCTAGCTGTGAGGCGGGAAGGAGAACACGGAGGAGAGATGTAAGTGTGATTTTTGTTATGTTGTTGTTATTTTTAATGTTATAATGGCTGTGGAGAGAATACAGTGGAGGGGTGTGTGTGTGTGTGTGTGTGTGTGTGTGTGTTAGCGTCTGTTTTGCCCTCCTCAATCTATTACCACGAGTTACCCACCACTTCGTTGGTTCGTGTACTGGGATAGTGTTGAGTAATGACATATATGAGTAAGTGTGATGTATTATGTTTGTGTGTATGGTTATTGTATATGACAACTCAGTGTCACGTACAGTAACGAAACTTATATGCCACACACTGGTATTGCCGTACGTCTAAAAATAAAGAAACATTCGATTGACGTGTCTTGTATTGCTATGATAGCTCAGAATATGTCTATCCTGGATTTTTTTTCTTAGCTTAGCGAGTTTTGCACCGTTCCAGCACTTGTATTTGCTTGAGCCTACAGTACATCCGTACGTTCCTGTGTTTGTTTACATGTACTGTGTATTAATGCGCGTGCTCGCCACTCCCCCAGTGACGTCACGTTCTCTCCGCCAATTGTTGATAACCTGTGTATGTCTCTGTCCAATAGCAAGGCAGCACGTCACCTTACAGAAAAGGCGGGAACCTTTTCAAAATAGTAAGAGGCCTTCACTTTCTTGCTGGGTGCTATTATGAATGAGTGGAATAAGTGCGGGTGATGTTTTTGGTAATTTAGTGCGAGATTACATTAACCTGACGATTCATGGATAGAATTCACGTTCGTACGGCCTTGTACCGCCACCATCTGTGCAGTGTCTGGACTCTGAAGTGCAGCAGCAGTGGTGAGTATATATTTGATGAGGTTTGATTATGTCCGTTGGGTTATTTCGTCATCTTTGTTCTCTTAACCTTTCTCTCGTACCCCAGTGTCTAGCTACTTCCCAAGCCTGTCTCTAACACACTCTGGTGACTTGCCGTGTTTCCTATACAGGTTGTGATTTTGATTATGTCCGTTGGGTTATGTTATCTTTTCGCCTTCTTCGTTCTTTTAACCGTTCTCTCATGCCCCAGTGTCTCTCTACTTCCCAAGCTTGTCTCTAACACACACTGGTTATTTGCCGTGTTTTCTATGCAGGATGTGATCAATGTTATGGAGACTTTCAGACGTGTTTTCCAGGAGTTGATGGCTATACTGAGATTCTGCATAATGATTGCGGGAAAACATCTGTAAGAATTGGAGTAATCATCTTTGTGGCCTTTGAAAATAGTGTATATGAAAGCCAAAAGAGTTTCGAAACGTAGCAAAAGAAAAGAATAAAAGAAAAAAAGACGAAAGTAATGGACGAAACTACAGATTTACTCCCATTTTTTTGTATCAATATTTTACACAATGTTTGCACTGTGAAGGTATTCAGATCAGTGTATTAAGGCTTATGGTGCACTGAGCTCTATTTTTTCCCGCCAAGGTGCGCAACGTAACAGGTCCAGACGTGGCTGTTAATGCTGCCTAATGCCCACTATTCCTCACAACCTGATGACTTCATTCGATCTAATTAGGAATGATTAGAAGAAGTAATAGCACAGAATCAGACAGTCATTCCCTGCCTCTCCCTTTCCTACTCTGCTTTGCGTCTCCTCCCTTTCTTTCCTACTCTCTTCTCCCTTTCTTTCCTACTCTCTTCTCCCTTTCTTTCCTACTCTCTTCTCCCTTTCTTTCCTACTCTCTTCTTCCTTCCTTTCCTACTCTACTTTGCATCTCCTCCCTTCCCCCTCCCCACCCCACAGCCATTCCCTGCCTCCCTTCCTTTCCTACTCTACTTTTCATCCTCTCCCTTCCTCCCCTCCCCTGCAGGACTCAATCATCCCCTCCCCACTAGCAGCTCTCCCCTCTCCCCTTCCTCTCCTCTCCCTCAATTCCTCTTCCCTATTGGTCATCCTGGCTCTCCCATCCTCCTTCCCCACCACCTCTCCCCACTAGAGAGAGAGAGAGAGAGAGAGAGAGAGAGAGAGAGAGAGAGAGAGAGAGTACAAAGAGGTCTATTGTATCCGATCTATTCTTTGCCTATCATTAAAAAGAGAGGCTTTCTGTCTCGCTTCTGTATAGGATATATTTTTTTTATTATTTTATGGGGAGAGGGAGAGGGAGAGGGAGAGGGAGAGGGAGGAAAAGTTGAAGGCAGGAGAGGAGGGAGAGCTATAGAGATGCTTTTGAATGGGTACTTGAAAGATTATAGGTCTTATGGATTAATTGAAGCATGGATATACCTTTCTCTCTCTCTCTCTCTCTCTCTCTCTCTCTCTCTCTCTCTCTCTCTCTCTCTCTCTCTCTCTCTCTCTCTCTCTCTCTCTCTC
>CM035182.1:9434220-9456166 GCA_020233015.1 Callinectes sapidus | reverse complement strand
AGTGGTGACTTCAGTGACAACCAGAGCAGTGTCGTCACGTCTGGACTTGTCAAGGAAGCAATTGAGTTGGTTGTGATGTGAGTTGAGCTTATTGTATCCACACTGTTTTCTTTCATTACTCTATAGATTTTATTCTATTCTTTGCTCTTCCTGTAATCAGTATTTATTACCAGAAAGCTATGTATACACATGTTTTATTCCATTTTAATCAAACAGTGGAAGTTTTTCATATGTATTTTATCTAGAAATGTATAATTCTTAATTTAATCTTACAAGAGAAAATTATTATTGTTTCATTTTAGAAGTAATTTATCTAGAAAAAATGTACATTATTTGTCCCTTCATCAGTGGACCAGACATCTTGAGAGACTTGAGTGATGAGGAGGACGGCGATGCAAAGCCACCTGGCACTTCTGACGGCAACGACAGCAGCTCCCCCAAGAAGCCTGCCCTGAATTGGAATGGGAAGCCCAAGACCATGGCACAGATGGCCGGCGAGGCTGTGGTGGCTCGCATTGTGGCCAAGGTAAAGCTGTAGGGGAAATACAACTGTTTTGTCATGGCAGTGGGTGAGAGAATGCTTTGGTCATATTCCCTTTGGTGGATAATTACAAGACATCCTTCATTTGGTAGATATAGCCATATGTCTCCTTAGAATTTTTAGGGAATGCAAAATGTGGTCTATTTTGGTATTTGAGTATTGAGTGGTGGGAAAACACAAGTTGAGTGAAGGTACACTTGTGTTTCTCCCATCACTGAATACTCACATTATTTGTCTCTATGTGAACAACTATTTTGGTATCCTTGACCAGCTAAACCAAAGCAAACTTAGCCTAAGCTAACCTTACCTAAGCTAAACCAACTTAACTTAAACTTAATCTAATTCATATTGGTGCTCTTTTGTCATAAGCATCAATATGAGTCAGTAATAGTCAAGCACAGGAAAAAAAAACTTCATAGCCTTGGATCCCAGTGAGTATGCTACCACAACATTGAGTCTTGCCATGTACTGCTGGCAAGGACCGACAGTAAACATTAGGATAACCTTTAGTAATTTGTCAGTTTTCACACAGAACCATCCATTCCTCCATTGGCAGGTTGATGGGATGCTGTGCAGTTTTGAGGACGCCATGCCACAGCTCATGTTTTTTGAGAAGAAGAAACAAGCCAGTGCGTCGTGGAACACAACCCTGGACATTGGTGCTGACTTCAAGATCCCCATCACCGGCAAGATCAAGGTGAACCTCTTGATGTGTTGCTCTTCCTTTCACCTCACCTTCCTGCTGCAGCTTCCGTCAAGGAGGCTACTCTCTCGACCCTGTTTGGGGACTGGCATCTCAGTAGGCCTTTTTATTCATTCAATTTTGTTCTCCTTGGCCATTCACCAATGAGTCTATATATAGTTTCCCCACCGTTGGGAATTCCATTCTATATATAGACTCTGCCGCAAAACTGAATACACAGTTAAAGATATTTATTGACCTTATTCCCCAAAAAAGGAGTAGAAATCAACTGATTTGTTGAGTGATATGACTAGATTGATGGCTTTTTCATAATTTGTTGTAAAAGCAGCAATCCAAGGAATGCATACATTTCTCCTTTGTTAGTATCTCTCCATAATGCGTCTCTTCTTTTTCTCTTCATTTTACCCTTCCTCCTTTTTTCTTCACAGACCTTTGCTGCATACTTACTTGTCTCTGACTCAGTGTCATCTACTATTTCATCAACAATCAAAGCACAAAATATTTCTGAAGGTGACTGGTCATCTTCCAGAACAAGTTTTACACCACTATCACCTGTAAAGGGAAAAGGGCTCCTTTCAACAGCTGATTGACTTTGCCCGTTATATTGAATATCATCACCACCACCTTCAGTTTGTTCATCTGCATCAGACCGGCCGGCTATCTGTCTCAATTTCAGGCTCTGATTCTGTGTCAGTGTAAGCACTGACACAGAATCATCAAAATCCTCCAAAAAATCATCATCTACATCTTCAGCTGCTAAATCTGCTATTTCTTCCATTTCAAGAGCAAAATTCCAAGCACTAGCTTCTGTGTGCAGCACATCCACCACAGACCGAGGATAATTAGTGACTGTCGTTGAGAAGCAGTCTCGGCACATGTTTGGGGCCTTGAGATGCCAAATAATGATTTATTTTATTGACTTTGTTACTAGAAAGGAATCGTCCATAAATAGATTATGCTACAACTTAGTGTGATCAAACACGAGCAAACGTCCATATATAGACACACCGACAAACGTTCCAGTTTTGAAACGTCTATATGTAGATCAGCAGCCGTTAAGGGGTTAATTGTCTTGTATCCCTGTATTGCAGGTGAGGAATGCTATTGCAGGTTAATTGTCTCTCCCTTTACTGCAGGTGAGGGATGTGACCCTGCCCACCTGGAAGAAGAGTTACCGTGGAGACCCCTCAGCAGTCATCACTAAGGAGGTGTCGTACCACCTGCACGATGACAAGCAGACAGCGGTGCCGGAGGACGAGGTGATTGACGGCTACTTCTATGGCACCACTCTTGTTCCCGTCTCAGGTGGGTGTGTGGGTGTGGATGTACAGTATGCTCCTCTTCCTCTCCTTCCTTCCTCACCTTTGTTGTTTTTTATTGTTTTGCTTTCTTTTCTTCTCTTCATTTGTTTTCTTTTCTTTTCTTTTCTTCTCTTTGTTTTGTTTTCTTTTCTTTTCTATTTTGCCTTTGTTTTCTAATAGGACAAAAATTATTCAACTATAAAGGCTCAGCTTGTGATTTAATCTAAATTTTATGCATTTTTAACATTTAGATGAATCTTTAGTTTTGTTTGTTTTCATTTGTTCGTTTAATTTTGTATTTCTTCCCTCAAGTCTTTGCTCTTCTATAAATCTTTTCTTTATTTGATTTTGGCTTCCTTCCCTCAAATCTATTTTTGCCTTTTCCTATGTTCATTTAATTTTGTCATCCTTCCTTTAAATCTTTAATTCTCTACTTTTCCATTTGTTCATTTAATTTCGTCTTCCTTATCTTACATCTTTACTTTTTTACATTTTCATTTGTCCACTTAATTTTGTCATCATTCTCTCATATCTTTCCTTTTCTACATTTTCATTTGTTCATTTAATTTTATCGTCACTTTTCTACACTTTATTTTGTCTTCCTTCCCCAAATCTTAAATTCTCTTTGTTTTCATTTGTTCATTTAATTTCTTGTTTCCCCATGGCGTTCACACTTCACACGTTGAGTCATTCTGTGCTCCACCAGATGAGGATATGAAGATGGCATACAAGTCCAAAAGTCCTCGAAGCATGTCTGTCCTGGGCTTCACCGAGGCTAAGAAAGTGCCACGCTGGATCAGGGCCGGTAACCAAGTCCTTGTGGTGACTGCACGCGACAATGATGATGTGAGTTGGTTGGTCTGTTCCATTTCTGTTTCCCAGTGTTTATTCAGCCCTCAGTTGTTATGTGGAGACACACCACACATCTTTGTTAGTTTAGTGTAATGTTATCATAGTCATTCAGTGTGTTTCCCACTATCTTTTGAGGTATTAAGCTGCTGTCATGTCCGCCTCTTTAATCCCTTCAGTACGGTGATGCATTTTCATATCCATTACTATTGGCAGATTTTATTAATTGGTGATTAAAAAAACAGGTGCTACTCTGATGGGCCAGGACCTATTTTATTTTTTCCCATTACTGCTTAACAATGGCTATTGCTTTTTTAGCTATTGTAGCGATGTTAAGGGACCAATTTCTTGCAATAGCTGGGGGTTGAGTGTAGTATTTTTATTTGAAATAAACTGGAACCGATTAAATGTTTTTACATTAATTAATTTAAATGGTAAATAATTGCTTCCTAATTCAAACAGCCAAAAAGAACAAATTAAGTTTGAATCAAGAGGTGTCACTGTATCTTGATATTGATTCACTGGATATATTGAAACAGAGGATGCTTTTCTAGACATTAAATCCAAATCTTGTTGCTGTGAAGGGTTTGTAAGTAATGGAGGTTTTTGTTAGCTGTTTTTTTGTATCATAGACAACTGATTTATCTCTCACTGCTAGATGAGACAATTAACATCAATAGCAATGCATGGAAACTTTATTAGTAACTGCAAGAAAGGAATGCATGAAAATAGTATATTTTGCAATTTCTACTTAGTTTAAAGATTTTAGGTAACTATGAAACAAGTTAGATATAGAGTGTTCAGTTGTTAAGGAAAAATGGAGCAAATAATAGTTCAGAGCTAATCCACTTTTGGCTTTTGTTATGTAGTGGAATGGTGGTGAAGTAATTACTATGGTGTTTTATTCCACTTTACCCAGGCAGCAGCAGTGGCCCTGTCAGCACTGATCAAGGCCATGTGGGACACAGAAATGGTTGCCATCACCAGGAGAGTGTACAGCCAAAACCTCAACCCCAGACTAGGGGTGCTGTTCCCAGAGGTCACCAGGGACTATGAGGTGAGAGAGAGGAGATGAGATTCTATTTGTGTTGACTTACAATCAATATTTATCTGCTTCATATCATCTTATGTCTGTCTATATTCAGAAATGCTTTGCTCTCTCACCACGACTATTTTCCAAGGCCACAGAGATGATTAGCAGGGTTTTCAATAGTGTTTCTCCAGTTAATTATGTAGAAATCTTGTCTAAAACCATAACAAAAACACCTTAAAAACTTTTGTAAATTTAGACAAAGCTTTTCGAAATAGTGGAGGTGAAGCACTGAAATGTTTAAGAATACGAGCCTTATTTCCACTGTGTAGTGGAGTCAGTCAATTGAGTTAACTTTTTCCATCTATTTCTATTTATCATGTCCTCTTCTTGTACTTTAAGTTTATTTATATCACCCTTCAGTATGTATTTCTATTTTGCTCTCTGTTTACCCCCACTCCTTCTTGAAACTGGTATCAACATTGTCTTCAAAGGTTTCTCCTCATGTTTATATTGGTACAGTAATTAAAATGAAATAGTTTTCTGTATTCCTGGAAAAAACTGGTGCTTTATGGTAAGACCAGTTACAACAAATATTTTCATGGATAGTTGAAATGAAATGGTGTTTTGTATTCCTGTTGAAAACTGGTGCTTTATAGTAAGATCTCTTTGAGACTGGTGGCTGAAATAAGTGAGACATACTTCAACCACTGTGTACATAATATAGGTCCATATTCTAAAATGCTTTGCTCTCTCATCCTGACTATTTTCAAAGGCCACAGAGATTGCAAGCCGGGTTTCTGAGGGTGTTCCTCCTGTCAATTATGTAGAAACCTTGTTTACTGGAACCATAAAAATACCCTTGGAAACAGGAGTCTTTTGAAATAATGGAGGTGCAGTGCTGAAGTGTTTCTCAATTTGGATATTAGTGTATCTTTGTATTCTTTTTTCTTGGTTGGAATAGTATCATAAATACTTAGGTGTGCATCTGAGTGTCACATGTTTCCCTCAGTGCTCACAAGGGAATCAATCACATATAGCATAACAAACTGATGTCCCTCACCCATTGTTTCCTTCTCAGTACTTCCTCTGGATCCAGCTTCCCTTCATCCAGGACATTGAGCACCTCACCTTCCCCTCCCTGCAGCCGAGGATAGACAAGCTGAAGCAAGAGGAGAAGGATGCAATTGACAGTCTGATAGATGCCATGGACCTGTCTCATGTCAAGGGGTGGGTGTGCATGTATTGTGCTACTCAGGAATGAGGATTAACCCCTTCAGTACTGGGATTATTTTTACCAGGAGTTTTTGACATGATTAGACAATTTTATTGACATTAAAGAGGGTCTATGGAAGTGAAAAGATTAATGGCCAGAGTCTGTATCATCTCAATCCCCACATGAGTGTCTGTAATTATTTAAAATTGTTAAATGATAAGTAAAGTAGATATAGAAACATATCCCAGTACTGTAGGGGTTCATTTTTCATTACATGATCTTTATATTTGTCGTCAGTGTAACAGCTGTTTTGGGAATAAGTCAAGGAAGTCATTTGTATAACGTATAACATCTATATATGTACCAGGCTGGCAGTCCCACACAGGGTTGTCAGACAAATCACCTTACACTCGTACACACATCATCTACACACTTAGCCCTGCTGGCTCCTGGTGGTGGAATGAGATGGTGTTGTGGACCATCTTACCACACCCCAGGAGGATTATACACAGCACAAGTGACCACACACCCATAGCGAGGAGGCCTGCCACCATATGGACACTGGTCTACCCTAACCCTTCCTCCATAATGAGATGTTCCTTGCATAACAACCTTTCCACTACAGGTATTCTCTGATATATGATATGTTAGGTTCCTGAAAATGCAAAGCAAATGATTGCCTAGCAAACTTAAAGTTGAACATGTACAAAGATTGGAAATGCATTCCGAGCCCTTTTTCTACATGCCCCATTAAACCCATAAAAACATGAAGTATCATATTTAGATACAGTTATTGCCAGAAGCAGTAAAACATGTTACATTAATTAACTAAATAGAAATACTAAGCAATAACATAGAATAAGCAAAAAATAATTGATGTAACTACTTTTAGTGTTGTCCAAGTTTCTCTCCTGAGGCTTAAGGATCTCTGAGGCAAATGTCCATTGTAATGGTGTGTATGTAGTTCCATTTTCTTTTTATTCTTGTTACTGGTATTACTATTATTATTTGACATTTACATATTACATTTCATGTCTTGTATCAGTGGTATTAGTGGTTGGCTTGCTTTGTTGAGTTAAAGGCTGCACACATTGCCAGACAGTTACATGACGAGGCAACAACCATTCACTTGCTGTTGATGGGGACACACTTCAGTATAATGAGAAAATCACGTTGTACAGAACTTGACTGACTGATGCCACAAGTGATCTGCATCCAAAATAATGAAGGGAAGCAGTAATTGAAATATATAAATGATAATAGTAATTGTAATAATGATCATAATAAAAGAAAATTAACTCACTCATTCTGCAGGCAAGTATAGCAGCATTTGTTTGGATATGTTAGTATGTATCCATGTATATACTGTATACTGTAGTATATACATGGATACATACTAACATGTCCAAACAAATGCTACTTGCCTGCAGAGTGAGTGTGAGTGAGGGAGTGCAGACTCTGGCAATGATAAAAACAAAGCATAAATCATTTAGCAGGCAAGAGGTAATAAAGAAGAAAGATTATAGAGGTGAAACATTGTATAACAGTGAATGATATAGTGAGGAGCACTGTACTGTACTTGTATTTGATCGCTTACTTTTGTACGTGGATGACTGGTATGGAAAAGTTTAGCATTTCAAGAGATGCTATGCAGTAATTTACAAGTCTATTTTAATAATTTTCATCCCTCAACCAACCAACAGAGAGGATGATGATGATGAGGAGGACGACGACATTCTAAATCCCAACAGTGTCCTCAACCCTCAAATACAACACTTCTACAACGTCCTCACTCACCGAGCTCTCAACCCAGGAGAAAAACTACCCGAACCAGCTCCACACATCCTTGTAAGCATAACCTTCTTGGAGGGGAAAACTTTGAGATATTTTGCTTGATTTGTATGCCATCTTTAACCATCTATTAATGCACATTGATTGACTTCTTTGTAGCTACACCAGGGATTTAAGACACCTTATGGGAAACTCTGCAATTTATCACTTAGTCTTTACAAGTTACCTCCTTTGAGATTTTGCCTCATTTCTATGTCAAGAGCCATTGTACAGTGCATATTGATTATCTTTTTTCTAGCTGCACCAGGAATTTAACGCCCTTTACTACTGGGACACATTTTTATTACAAGTTTGGGTGTGATTAGATGATTTTATTGACATTAGGAAGGATCTATGGATGCCAGAAGATGAATCCCCACTTGAGTTCCTGAAGCTGTATAAAATCACCAAATAATAAGTAGAGTAAATATTAGAATGTACCCCACCCAGTTCTCAAGGAGTTAAAGACTACAATATGCCACCTTTTGTTTACAAATTACCAGATTCTTTAGTCACCAGAGAAGAATGAATGTAAGGTGGTATTGACTCACCCAATTTTCTTTGTTCCTATTGGCAGAAAATTTTGGAGGTGCCTGAGAAGGTGTGTGAGGCAAGGGACAAGGTGGCTGCCACACTCAAGAAGCTGTTCCCTACCCAGGCTCCAGTAGCATCCAAGAGACCCCAGGCTGAATTTGATGTGTGAGTGTTGCACCTTACACTGATAAGCTGATGGCTGGCTGACCTTTGCTGTTTCTTCTCTCTTGATCTGTGACTTCTTGTTCTTGTACTCTGTTATCAACTTCAGTTCTATACTTTTCTATGGGTGTACAGGTGATAATGATAGGCATCTGTGTAATCAGTGAAGTAAAGGAAATACTGAAAAAGAACACAAAGAGAAAGATGTAGGATGTACATATCATTATCATTCTTGTATTTCTTATACTCTATTTTCGATTTCAGTTCTACAATTTTCTGTAGATGTGTAGGTGATAACAATGCATGTATATAATCAGTGAAGAAAAAGAAATATGAAAAAGCACAGAAAGAAAGATGGAGGTACATATCATTGTCATTCTTTCAAATGAACACAGGGAAGACACGAAGGACAGCGGTGAGAAGAGAGCCAAGGTGGATGACAACCTGAGTGCCAGTGATCTGATACAGCACCAGGTCACACAGGTCACCACTGCCTCCCCAGTCAAGGACTTCATGGCACTTCTTCGGGGAGACACTCCTAATTTCAATGACAGTAAGTCTTATCATTAATTTTATGGATTTTTTTCTTCTTTTGAAAAAAAAAATGAAAATAGAAAACCCATTAATTTGGCAGTTGCCTTAAAGTTCAAAAGAGATTACCTGAAAGACAGGGACAAATGTCTCTGCCTCTTAGATAAAGTCAAGTCATAGGAAGTTGGAAGTATAGAAGCAGGCAGGGAGTTCCTGAGTTTACCAGAGAAAGGAATGAATGAATTCTTCTATCCTTCTGTGTGTAATACTTCCATATAAAGGTAAATGATACACTGCTAATCATGTTCCTCCCCTTTGCAGTCTGCAGGCAGATGGGAGATGTGATCCTGCAGCTCATGGACAGCCTTGCAGGGGCCGGCAGTGGGCCGATTGCTGCCGCCATGCAGGACAAGGTGCTGGAGTGCCTCACCACCTTCCGTCAGGAGTCCCAGAGCATCGACCCGGCAACCTTCAATACGTTTCTTACCTCTCGCTTCAAGGACATTGTGATCTCCCTCTCAGTGAAGGATCTTTGGGACCGACTGAAGGAAGGTATGTGTGTGTGTGTTTCCTGATGATACCCGGTGTTGGGTTACATTTGAATTGCTCATGTAACATATTCTCGTATGATGAAATCTAAGTAGACAGAAAAGGAGGTTGATTCTGTGAGCCTTGTTCAGGGTTAATTTTCAAGCCAAGATGTATCAACAAATAACTGTCAATAGATAAGGTTTCATATTAATTAAACATATAAAACTTGCTTAAAACTCACCAGTGTATAATCAATTAATGTGTTAGGTATGGTAACTCACTCACCACTCCCTTGTCTGGTAACAATTACTACCTTCTTTGTGACCTACTTGCTTCTATATTTCCATTTTCCTATGATCTGAACTCATTTAGGAGGGAAGTTTCAAGACACTTATCCTATTTTGGGGGGCACTCTCTCTCAAACCTGCTCAGGGACTGCCATCTCAGTGTGCTTTTTAATGGAATCATTTTTTGTTACCCTTGGCCAGGTTTCCCCTCTCAAAAAGTCTATATGTATTATTTCCAGGCAATCTTGGACTTATAACTGTTGAGGAGAATGGAAGGAGCAGTGTGAGCAAGGAGGAGGCGAGCACCTTCCTCCAGCTGGACAAAGTGGTACAGGAGCCCCAACCTTCTGTGCAGGATGCAGGAGATGAGATGGAGGACCTGGTGAGTTCTGTCATGTGATTAACCCCTTCAGTTCTGGGACACATTTTTATCTTCTGTTTTGGCTACGATTATTTGATTTTATTGACATTAAGGAAGCTCTATGGAGGTTAGAAGATTAATGGCCAGAGTCTTCACTATTTTAATCCCCATGTAAGTTTCTGAAGCTGTACAAAATCATCAAATAGTAAGACGAATAGATGAGAAAATTCATCATGGTGCTGAAGGGGTTAAGGATGAGTGGAAATATTGCATCAATAATTTTGGAAGGTACAGATGTTAAAGGTAATTCCCTGACTTTTATCTAAATATTCTGCAAATATCTTTAAAATTTTATAGTACTTCTGTTTTACCATTACGACAATTTGATTTCAAGGGCAAGATTTTCTCCTTTTATTGAACTCTTGAATATCACATTAGTCATGACACTTTTTTTTGTTTTCATTTAGGATGGTTAGTTTGTGTCATTGAAGAGTGGTGTTATTTGTCTTGCAGTTGGATGACCTGTAGTTGACCCAAGCATCACCTGAAGGCACCAACCAGATGTGTGTCCCAGCAAGGTGGCACTGGAACCTGCAACATTGGGTTAAGCCAGGTGAAAATAGTATCATTGGTGAATGTTCTAGCTTTTTTATGCTTGACATGATCTTATTCCCATTTTTCATTTCATACAGCATCCACATCAGGTATATAGGAAAGTGTTGGTCAAATGATGTGTTAACTTCAGAGTAAAGCAGGCGATATTTAATGTGGTGAGTAATTGATCATTCAACATCATCACCATCATCATCACTATAAATTTTCAGCACCAAGACAGACAGGAAAGGATGATTGATAATAAACACAGAAGCGGGGATGACCCAGTGAAATGGGCACCACCTCTGCTAATGCAACACACCTCACACCATTTTACTTACAATGTGTACACATGAAGTTAATGTTTAAATTTAGGCTGTCAGTGTGTGTGTGGTGTGCATGTGTGTGTGTGTGTGTGTGTGTGTGTGTGTGTGTGTGCAGGAGTATAATGAATGTGTTGAGTCATGTTATCCAATCATAGGAATGGAAATATTTCTTTCAAGCATATACTATAATTATAAATTCACAGTGGAAAAAAGAGACATCAAAATTCCCTTCTTCATTAACCCTTACCCTTATTTGAAGACGGGCTTTTTACTTGCACTTGGGTATAAGTTTTAAGAAGTGTAAATTGCTGAAAATCATTCATTGGTCTAGAATTAAAAGTGGAAGGTTAAAAAGAACAAAAAGTGTATCCAACATGCTACAATCCACATACTGGCAAGGAAACACTTGGGCTGGGTCAGGGATACTCTTTACTCCAACGTTTTGACAGAATGTCTTCTTCAGAGAGTGAGTGACAGACATGGAGAGAACAGCTGCTTATATTCACTCGTTGTGGATCACCTGTGCGGATGTCTCCCAGGGGAGCGCTCTGATTGGTCCATTAGCGTGAGTTTGGCTGCCGAACAAGATAGGCTTACAAAGCCCTCTCTATGATTGGTGACAAGGGAGGTAGCAATGTATGCAGCCTCCACCAGCTTCCTCTTCTGAAAGAGGTAGAAGCCGTCATGAGGGTTTTGTCCAATGCAGGCATGCGCATAGCGTATGCCTCTGGGCAGAAATTACAAGACTTAGTGCGTGCAAGGACGAGTGATGACACGAGGCGAGAAAGTGTGGTGAACTCCATCCCTTGTGGCGGCTGTTCTGCCGTGTACTATGGTGAAACGGCACGGGGGATGGAAAGAAGATTAAAGGAGCAGAGAAGCGACCTACGACACCACAGAACCACCAATTCCCTCGTGTTACATGCGGAGGAGCATGGATATTTGCCACGTTGGGAAAACGCAGCAGCCCTGCACACAAAAATGGAGAAAAGGAAGAGGAAGCTGGTGGAGGCTGCATACATTGCTACCTCCCTCGTCACCAACCATAGAGAGGGCTTTGTAAGCCTATCTTGTTTGGCAGCCAAACTCACACTAATGGACCAATCAGCGCACTCCCCTGGAAGACGTCTGCACAGATGGTCCACAACGAGCAGCTGTTCTCTTCATGTCTGTCACTCACTCTCTGAAGAAGATATACTGTCGAAACGTTGGAGTAAAGAGTATCCTTGACCCAGCCCAAGTTTTTCCTTACCATCTTTACACTCATTTGTCTTACTATTACTCAATCCACATACTATTTTGTCAAGACCAACAACACCTGTACTACTCCATTCTCAAACACA
This sequence comes from Callinectes sapidus, assembly GCA_020233015.1. Classification (NCBI taxonomy): domain Eukaryota; kingdom Metazoa; phylum Arthropoda; class Malacostraca; order Decapoda; family Portunidae; genus Callinectes; species Callinectes sapidus. The sequence continues at coordinate 9,444,027 of CM035182.1, read as the reverse complement.
AGAGACACAAGCTCCTCCTGCTGGCGGAGTACCTCAGGGGATCAACACTTTGGTCTGCTACTGATGGGCTGTGGAAAGAGTGCGTGCTTTGAGTGCTAAAAACCACTCCATCATCGTCCATATTGAATGCCTCATCACTTGCACACTAAGACAGTCTTGTAACACTCAGTGAGAAGGCATTATAAAGAAATACAGTGGTACCTCTTGATTCGAACACCCTTTGACTTGAACACAATTGACGAACAAATTTTGACCTCCAATCCAAACACGGCCCCTCATTTCGAACACAAACACACGTGGCGGCCGACACTGCCTATCCGTCAGTTGGCTGGTCTCGCATGCACTTCTCCATTGCGACTCGTGAACAGCTTTCAAGTCGCTCCGGCCCCCAACCCTGGTCACTTCCTACCTATCACCCCTTCTGCTCTGGTCACTGGCAAACTTATTTACTAATGAAGATATATTTAATATGTTAAACAACCAATGAAGAATGAATTGTTAAATATTATTGTCATTTGCACAAACTATGATAATACAATAATTTGCAGTTTTGTACAATGATTCATACTTTTCTTGAAATAATTCCTGTTGGAAATGATGCTGCAAGAATGTTCTACTTGATAAAAGAGAGAGGGGGGAGGGGGAGGATGGTGAGTGGCTGGAGGAGGGAGGGAGAGGTCTGTTGTCTGTTTTTGTATCGAATGGGAGCTGATAGGGATGGATTGAGGGGGAGGGGGAAAATACTACGCGATCTGTTCCCGTATTCAGTGCATGAGAGGGAGGCGGGGACCCGGGGGAGGTCTGTTTAGTCTTCATTGGGACTTAAGAGTTTCACACCGAAGTAAATATGTCTTTTGTTATGCCTGTTTTTTATGCATTTCATGTCTGAGTTTACTTTATACTCTCAAAATGTGAATGATATCTATGGATTATGATGAGATGAGGGGAAAACAAGGTGCCAGTATGTTAAATCATGTTGCCACTCTGATGGGCCAGGACCAATTTTATTTTTTCCCATTACTTCTTAACAATGGCTATTGTGTTTTTAGCTATTGCGGCAATGTTAAGGGACCAATTTCTCACAATAGCTGGGGGCTGAGTGTAGTATTTTTCATTTTGAAATAAACTGGAATGGATTATAGGTCTTTACATTAATTTCAGTGGTAAAAATTGCTTCCTAATTCGAATTTTCACAATTCGAACAGCCAAAAAGAACGAATTAAGTTTGAATCAAGAGGTGTACCACTGTATATGTGCTTTTGTGTAAACTTGTGCACAGATGAGAGTCACCTTGAGGTGCTTGAGAATGCTTGGACTTCAAATACCCTGATGAGACATGCCAGCATTAATGCCGTGTGAGACCATAAACCCCAACCAGCTGGCCCTGACTTGTCTTGGAGTGTTAGCATGGGTCACTAATGACAGGTGCAGCACACCTTGCTTTGTTGTCACAAAGCTTCATTCATTCATTCATTCATTAATTGTGTTGCTTCATCAGGAATATTTCACACACTTCCTGCTGCAGTAGAACGTTTCATTTGCTTAACAGTCACTTTGAAGGGAAGAAAATAACCTGCAACAAATATAATGGTTGAAGAATATTTATATATATTATAAAGAAGAGAGAGAGATATATATATAGAGGAAGTATTCTACCTGGATGGAGGAGTGAAGGAGTTAGCATCAATATTGGAAGAGCAGACCATTGTGTATGAGAGGCAGGCATGTGGCGGCAGTGATCGATTCAGCAAACACTGCCAAACTTGCCACACAACAGTGGGGATGGAATTCAGGACCTGTCAAACTCTGCTATGAGGGAGTGGCTTGTGTCTCTAATGTTCAAGAATTGAGTGTATATTACATATGTTGAAAACTTGTCTTTCCACTCAATACTTCATGAGATCAATTGTAAAATCTAATCCTCCTCGTAATTCAGTTATTGAAATGTATAAATCTTATTTTTTCAAATGTACAGAGTTTGTTTATCAATTTTTGAGCATGAGCACATGATTTATTCCATAGTTGATGAGTCTTGGTGGTGACATCATAGTTAAAGGTAGCAGCAGCCAAGAATAGTCATCTCACTCACATTAATTATTTTGTATACTACTTGAATTTATATATTTGTATACTCTGTATGCTACATACTCATGGTGGTGTGCATTGTGAAGCATTTCTACTTACATAATTGCTGAAAGGTTCAGTCATAATAGGTGTTTTACATTATGAAAGGAGAGTACAACCAGGAACACATTCTGTACCTTAATGCTGCACACAGGAATTCATTGTTTGATTTATTTGTTGTGGTGTGCATCAGGTCACAGCTGTGCTATGATTTTGTAAGGCACACTTCTTGTATCAACTCTTAGAAGCAGCAAGCCACCCAGGAGAGGGAACCTGAGCTTTTTCAAAGTTTTGTACATGAAGCATACCATTGACAACTTTTATTTATCTTAGGAATGTACAACTTTTGAGGCTAAAAATTTTCATTTTTCTCTCTGTAATTAAAGTAAATACTTTTCTGGGTGAACTTCTGCTTTGAATAGTTTGAAGTATGTACAAATGTAGCATTAGTTACCATAGCTGGGAACGATAACAAAAAAATTATCACGATATTTGATAAATTCATAACAATAATCTTATTGTGATAACTGATCATGAGTTACATGTTGGTGATAAATCTATCACCCACTGACCAATACATCCTAAATTCTAATTTGTACAAGCAACAACAAATTTGATATAATGAATACAAAAATTGATAAACCAAATCTTTTTATCTAAATGAATGACCTAAGAAATATCTTGGTAAAAAATTTAAATCCAATTATAATGCTGTCTTCGTTAATGAAAAATATCACTAAAAAATGGAGCTATGTACATTTCATTTTGTAAGCTAGAACTTTAACATACTCAAATTCCAAAAATTTAGGTTATCGATTATCAAGATTGCTAGTTTGGAACCCAAAATACCAATGATCATTAATTGGATAACCAATAACCTGACAACTTTATCGTGATAATGCTCACTCACCTATCTTAGTTACCTTACCATCCACAGGAAAAACAAGGTGTTGGTCTTGAATGGAGAAGGTCCTTGGTTACTCTAAGCTTAGTATTACCACACAAATACACTTGATAAATTGAGGAAAATTTTTTGTACGTATATGAAAAGTGTAAAAGTTCAAATATTTGTTTTCCATGAAGGGTTTTTTTCTCCTAATTTCCCAGTTAAGGTGAGAGACTAAATACCAAACTTCCAGGCATGCATAGATAGCTGAAACAGCAAGACCACACAGGCACAGCATGGTCTGCTGCTGTCCCTGACTGTGCACTTCTCTTGCTTCTTGGATCCTGCTGCTTTCTAAGAAAAGTAGTCAGATACTTTCTGAATAGATGTACTGCATGTACATGTGTCCTGCAGTACATATGTATAATTAAAAATTTCCTTCAGGTGATACAAGAAAAATTTGTCCAAAGCTGTGACTGTCTGTGGTCGTTCAGTCTTCAGTGGTTCCTGACAGTGGTGGGGAGCGAGTACATACAGTACTTTGTTGAAGGAAAATGGAGGAATGGAGGAAGGCATTACACTTCATAGATTTATTGTTTCCATAATATCAAAACATCTTGAACCACACAACGTAACAGTTATATACCATTGATGTAGACCTGTCTGATGTATATGGAACATGAACACTGATGAAAGATGAAGAGATCAGAGAGAGAGAGAGTATGGTAAAAAACAAATACACTTCAAGAGAAAAATAATGTTCATTATGGAATATTATAATAATCATCTAATACTTAAAATTAAAGAAAATTAGTGCAACAGAACTTAGAATTCAGAACATTTGTTTTTAAAACATTACCTCAGAAACATGATGGAAAAAAGAAAATCAAGAAAGGAACTCTGTCTTTAGGTGATAAATAAAATATATATAAAAATTAATGATCACCAGAGCAAAATCCTGAAGAGACACAGGAAGGACAACGGTAATGTATGGAGATGAGAGAGTGCAGGATGAGCAACCACTACACATTAGTCTACACCAGTTTTACTTCCATGCAAAAGTGAAGATCTTGGAATGATATCACTATGTCACCAGGGAGGCAGCAATTAATCATTCCACACCACCGTGCATCACTGGGTGCTTCATGGTTCACACTTTCACACTAATACTGTCCTCCATTTCGAGTCACTGAGAGGATGGGGTGGGGAAGCATTGTCAGTTACACAGCACACCTCTTCAGGGAAGGTTGTGGTGAGGTATTAGTCAAGATCCTGGTAGCTGTTTTGCGAGTACTCAAGGTCCATGTTGGTCTTGGAACTTTGGAATCCATCAATGTCGTCATCCTCTTCACTTGCCTTCTGTGGCTGAATGATGCCCAGACGACCCTCACACATACCCGGCAGTCTGAAAGAAGAAATGGCACTTGGTGAAAGGAAAGACGATGAAGAGGTAGTGGTTTGTCAAAACCGTGCGAGAACCACAGTTGTTTGGGGGGGGGGGGCAAGGGCTCCCCAGGTGAATGGGTTCAAATCTTGGCCATGGTCCGAGTGTTGAAAAGACATCCATTCGAGGTAACAGTTCCCTAACAGGTGCCTTTCAGATAGGAGGTACCCGATATCTCCCTTAGCCCATAAAATCCCATTGAAAAGCCAATGTTATTTGAAAAAATATTGTAGCCCAAGTTGTACAAATATGTATATGCAAAAATAATAATAAAGGTAGCAGCATTGCGCTTTGATCGGATATCTAACCACCTATAATGTTTTAAGAAGGTCAACTTGGTTCCCATGCTATCAATGGTTACAGTGCAGACTCACATTTTGTAGGAGAGAAGGCTGCTCTCCTCCTCCTTTGAAACCTTGTGTTGGGGAAGCTCAGAGAGGACCTTGTCAAGGCGCTGGACGAGGCTGATGGCATTCTCCTGCGTGAAGCACATTGGCGGCATCACCATCAGAATGTTTCGCTCGTACCCCTCGTTGGCAAGGATGACGTACTCCTCCCTCATCCTGCCATGGGAAAAGAAAGTTGATAACCACTTGCTTGCTATGTTGCATCTCACCACTTCATTCTCGTCTTTTTATGTGTGTGACAAAATAACGAACGACCATCTATTGTAACTTGGTGTTGAGTTAATGATGCTGTAGTGGTGAATCCATTATAGACTGCACAGTGCAACATTGCATAAGTTATCACTAAGTCTACACTGCATCTCACACGCTGTCCTCACTTGTTCACAATCTGCTCAGCTATTTCCTGTGCAGGTTTGCGGCTCTGTCTGCTCCACACCACCTCCATGCCCACCATGAGGCCTTTCCCCCGTACATCCCCTGAAATGAGAAAGCATAATATAGTTTTAGTTTTAAAGACAGCCACAGAATCAGTGTTGTAACTGTAGCAGTACTTATTGGTGATTAAGGAATAGCATAAGAATAAAAAAGGGGGAGTCCGGATTCGTTGGAAGACAATCAGGGAGAAATAGAGAATGTTTGTATTAGGAGTTTAAGGTCAGTCATTAAACAAGGATATACGTACAAGCAAAGCAACAATAAGACTAGACGTAGTTTTAGAAAACATGAACTGACGAGGAAAAAGAGGGTTCATTATTAGGAGGTGAACATTTTTCTATGACACTTCTTAACACTGTTGCAAATCTTTCCGTTAGTCTTTAGGATTACTGCTGATATATAACATTCAGGGAAATTGTAAAATAAAATAACATAATTGATGCTGGTGTAGTATATACAGATTAGGTACGTGTTAGGTAAATACCTGTACATTAAATACCTTTTAAGTAGTAATGAATAACAGATGCCCATGTTTATTATATAAAGGAAGAAATTAATATGTAGAATATGCATATGAATTTGTTCAGAGTCGATATGGATTTCTTCTACATCCATATTCTAAAGATTCAAATTATTTGGATCTACATGATGTTTTGCAGCAGAGTTGGTGTGAACATGATCGACTCGGGTTGATTTGAAGCTTCGTATCGAGACAAGAACTACGCCGCTACGCCACACAAACGTGAGGGATTCAGTGTCTGTGCGAGAACAAAGTGAGGTGCACGCCGGGTGGGAGCATTCTGGGGACGCTGGTTTGTACTCGCTTTGTTGTTAGTTAATGCCGAATGACCCTTACATAAATGGCGTGGTTACACTCTTGGTGTCCTCTGTTGGGTGTGCTGTGCGTGTAGACACACGTGTGCATAAACTTTGTGCATGTGCACAGTGACCACAGTGTTGAAGCGGTGTGTGTGTGTGTGTGTGTGTCGCTGTGAGCAGCAGCTGTAATGGCTGGTGCGAGGAACGCCTCCACTCGTTCCTCCTCTATGCCCGCCGCTAGTCAAAACTGAACTTCCCTCACTAAAGGTAAGTGAAGAATGTGACAGACTGTGTAATAAGAACTGGTAACGGAAATTTCAGGTAGATAAACCTCCTTCTATAAGGTTGTGTTAGGTTACCGTTGATAAGATTAATGAGCTGTAGGTAGGTCGAAAGGGCGGAGTCTCCCATCACCGCTGGGAAGCAAGGCTCGGTAGAAAGATCTCTCTCGTTGCTGGGAGTTTTGAGATTTAAGGTTCTCTAGAGTCAAGGTGGCGGCGGCCCATTATTCAATTTCAATATTTTCGGATTTCAGTATCTCGTATATTGGTGTAAATTTACAGTAAGTGTACTATTTCCCTTGGTCTTCACTTAGCATCCTGCCTACCACCGTACCATTAAGGTTGTTGATATCAGGAATGAGTAACATTCAGAATATTTCATATTTAGAGCATTGGGGGTAACACTGACCTGCCGCAACCTGAACTAATCAGTAAAGGTAGATGTAGGTAGATATCATCATCGTACCCTCGTTATCTCCGCGGCGCAGTGATCGTTAAACTTTACCACTACTTAACGTCTGATTATAACCAAAGGTAAACAAACTAACACACTAGATCAATCAAAGGTTAACATTCCATTTACCATATCCCATCAATTATTGGAATGTGGAACAACCGGCTGGAGTAAACCACGGATGTCAAGACGAGCAGCTTGCTTTCTCCTCGCCGCATCACACGGCTCATGATGACTCGTGGCATATAATTATATAACCGAATATTCGATTGATAGATACATTGAGTGGAAAGAGGAGAAAGTCAATCACGCCAAGCGGAGGAGTAAAACACTGCTGGCTCAAGATTTGATTCCCACCTCGATGGGATCACTTGTCACTGTGTCCACTAAGAGAAGGCTGGCCCTGGTGCAGCAGCCGACAGGACACACTCTGGTGAGACGTGTTGCGATGGTAAACGTATTTTTCACTTGCATTTGCTTGACTCTTCATTCTCATTCTCGAGTCTCAATTCTTATTTCCACACTATTATTAATGAGGATCTGCTGAAGATGTTCACAACACACGTCAAGCAAGCAATGGTGTATTGGATAGCAGATGGACTGGCACGTACGTAGTTTGTCAGAAGAGTACAGGTAATAAAACAATTGTGTTGGTATGCAGGGAGATACGAACATAAGAAAATGAGGGAAGCTGCAAGAGGCCGTTACACCTCTTCGTGGCAATACCTGTGTGAACACCTCTGCCCATTTCCATCTATCGTCCTCATTTCCACCTATCATCCTCAATTTCCATCTATCATCCTCATTTCCACTTATCATCCTCATTTCCACTTATCATCCTCATTTCCACTTATCATCCTCATTTCAACTTAACATCCTCATTTCCACCTATCATCCTCATTTCTACATATCCTCATTTCCATCTATCATCCTCAAAGACTGAGCAGCTCAAACTACTAAATAGGTAGGTATAGGTCGGTAAAACATGTAGGCGGACAGATAGATAAAGACAAGTAGACAAGACGGGAGGAAGGTTTAGCGGGATCACACCTACGTACCTATGTATTCGTGCTTGTGCTGCAGCTTGATCAGTTCCTCCAGCAGGAAGGTCCCCACGCTGGCTGCTCCTTCCACCAGGTGTTCTTCCCTGAGCCCCTCCAGCACCACACTTCCCACAGCGTTCATTACCTGGGAACACTTGTACTGAAAGGGAGGAAAATACGTCAATCAACTCCATTTTTTGCTTATTTTATGTAAGAGGGGGAAAGCTGGCCAATAAAAAAAAAAAAAAAAAAAGATGGTAATGAAAATAAGAGGTCCACTAGATTGCCAGTTCCCTTAAAGTTCAAAAGAGCCGAAAGTCATAGGAAATTGTAAGTATAGAAGCAGGTATGGAGTTCCAGTTAAGCAGAGATTAGCCATGGTGATCATTTCTTGTGTTGTGACATGTTCGTACATTACTCAAGTCTTTGTTGTCTTGGGAATAGTGTGCGTTGAACGTACGAGTAGGTGTGTGACAGCAGAGTACAACAATGAGTGAATAGGCTAAGCCATATTAGTAAACGTTTTTTTATTTCTTTTTGTCATGGATATTATTTCTCTCTCTCTCTCTCTCTCTCTCTCTCTCTCTCTCTCTCTCTCTCTCTCTCTCTCTCTCTCTCTCTCTCTCTCTCTCTCTCTCTCTCTCTCATTTCCAACACGCGCACACTGTACTTCTCAAGATCAATACCAGGAAAGTGGTATTTTTGGTCAAGACTCACGCGGAAGTAGGCTCTTCAAATTTGCTCCCTTAACTTTCCTGATTAGATAGACGGACCAGTGACTCGCCGCGCAGTAACGCCCCGCACTCCGGAGAGAGAGAGAGAGAGAGAGAGAGAGAGAGAGAGAGAGAGAGAGAGAGAGAGAGAGAGAGAGAGAATTAGCAGTGTAGTGTGTGGCTTCAGCACATATGGCAGCATTGGGCACCCACACACGCCCACCTCCCCACCCCTTCTCCTTGCCCTCCCCCATGCACTGTCTAATGAGGAGCAGCAGAAGCAGGAGGCGGAGGACGATAGATTGTCTGAAAGATCACTTGGTCCGATCTTATTATTTTTTTCTCTCTCCTTTTTTATGTCTGCCGGAGGAGGAGGAGGAGGAGCCGAATGGAGGAGATGAGTGCGAGGTGCGCGCGGTGGCTGTGTTAGGCTGGCGGAGGACCTGCCTAGTTGTCGCTGTTCACTGGCGCCTGGTGTTAGAGGAAGCCTTAGGGGCGGGGTTGTGCTGGATCAAGGAGGGGATTTTAGCTAAGGGCGCCTCGTGTGGTTCAGATTCCCGTATTGTCCTCTGTAGCTTTCCCTTGTCCATGTCCCTTCCTCTCCTCCGGGTGCGGCAGGAGCAACGGCTAAATGGGCGAGCGGCGTGTTATGTCACCGTCCGATGTCATCCCTGGTTGGCGGTAACAGTCTCGTCACCAGCCCGTCTCCGCCTTGCCGCCCGCCCGCCCGCCCTTCTCTCGTCACCAGTCCCTCTGTTGGCCGCCCCTGCCATGATGTCGGCGGCGAGGCGGGTATGGAGCGATCACACGATGAGAAATAAACGAGAATTGCACCCTCTCCCTCCCTCCCTCCCTCTTCCTCCTCCCGCCAGTATGCACATCGCGGTGTTTACTTTGCGTCAAGTGAGTATCATCGCCGGTAATACAAGGGGCGGGCCGTGAGCGGAGGCGGGGTGTGATTACGGTGACTTGCGGCGGCTGTTGAGTCGACACCGCCGCTGCCGCCGCCGCCACTACCACCGCCGCCGCCGCAACCACCACCACCACCTCCACCCGCCGCCTTCTCCGCCGCCGCCGCCGCCGCCGCCGCTAACGTGTGTCAACCCCATTACCCGGGCTCTGCTATTGGCGGGCGGCGGCCGCTCAGCTTCATGGTAATTTTCTCACTCGTTACACGTTTGAGCGATGGCGGTGTTATGAT
>CM035182.1:9423947-9434120 GCA_020233015.1 Callinectes sapidus | reverse complement strand
CTCTCTCTCTCTCTCTCTCTCTCTCTCTCTCTCTCAGCTTACACCACTTTTTTTTCTAATCATTCGTACAATAAAAATGTATTCTCAGCTTACACCACTTTTTTTTCTAATCATTCGTACAATAAAAATGTATTCTTTGTTTCTCATTCACTATCTTCTTTCTTTTTATTTTCAAAGCAAACAACAAGAAAGAGGAAGTAGATGACTCAGAATTCTTATCGGATACATCATACTTTGCATAAAAGGAATTACGTAACTGTTATCTTTCCTTTGTGGCACTCAAGTACATTCTAGAAAGTCCGGTGCTTTGTCCACAGAATAATGCTTATATTCTACACAATAATACTTACAACTCATCATTCATGTATTGCACGTTCTAATAATGGATTTAGTTAGCTGTTATGATCAATACTAGCTTGAGGATTAGCTCAGTGCGTTTCAAGGAAAGAAAATGCGTATTTCATGCTCCTTTTACTACTACTATAGTACTACTACTACTACTACTACTACTACTACTTCTATCACCACCACCACCACTACCATTACTACCACCACCACCACTACCACTACCACTACTAGTACTACTACCACCATCACCATCACTACTACTACTACTACTACTACTACTACTACTACTACTACTGTAACTACTACTTGTTTCTAGTCGACATTCACCGTCAACTAAAACTGTTCCTTTCCATGATGTGTCAACGCCCTCTTGTGTAAGGCAGCGTGACGTGGAGCATTGAAAAGGGAGTTGGTGACTGGCAGAGGTCAATCATCCCAGAGTCTGTAGTTTCCCCAAGATATCAGGCATGTTTCTGTGACTTGAATTGGTGCGTCATGCGTTATGAGGTTTGACTTACAAGTGAAACCGCTTCTTCAAATGTTTCAACGTCTGCTTTCGATCTATTTTAAGTCTCCAGTAGGAGTTATGAGTATTTTTCAGGGATGTGTTTATAATTGTAGTGGTTGTTCAATAAGGAGATCGTGGCTTATCATCTCTGGTCTTCAAATATCCTTGATGGGAGAGCGTGGCGTTTTAGGTCACTGGTCTCTGCCACGTGTATGGGGCTTGGGGTTGCATGACTCAGTGGATTCCTCCAGCCAGCAGAGAGTACAAATGGGTACAAACTTATTGAGTGCGACCAACAAATTCAGTGAACCTTGCCACTCTAATGACTTTGCCTTCACAGCACGTCTGTTTTGCTTCCGTCAAGGCTTCTCTCGCTCAGCGCTTGAATACAAATGCCACCAGACTGAATAGCAAGACAGAACTCGTTTGTAATTTGGTTTTTGTCTTTACGGTGTATCTTTACTCAGTACTGTCCTTCACAATCTTTGCTCTTTTATACTTATGATTTTCTTACAAGCATTTTCCCCACACAATCTTGGATAAACGCGGGTACACACAATTTGATTGATGGCCAAGTTCATTGCACCTACATAATGTGTTCGACCTCACTGTACCCCTTCCTTCCCCCTCTCTCTTTGTTGGGACATTGGAATGTGCCTCGTGGCTAAAAAAAGGTTCTGCGTTCGAATCTTGCACGTGGCGGTTGGTTAACCCGAGGAGTGGCGCCTTCCTATCATCTACCTTGGCCCTTCCCTGTCACCACAGCATGCATTACCATACCGCTGTGACCTTGGCTGTCTGCCGCATAGTAAACCTTTCTCTGTCTTTCTCACAGGAAAGACGACCCGAAAATAGTTAGTCTATGTCGTGAAAACCGACGTTAAGTAATTTAATGTAATTTCTATTACGTTGACCTTCACGCAAAAACTATACAGCCACACTTTCCATTCTCACGGCGTTGAAACAGTAGCTGGTACTGATGAAAGGTTTTCTTTAAGTATGAAGCATTAATTAATTTCTTACCTTTTCACTGAGACGTACGTCATCTTATTCAAGTCCCTGTACATTGACAGATGATATGCGTACGTCGTTGTTTGTTATCATAACGCCTCGTAACGCAGACCCGTCACTATAACTCTCTACCTACTGGCCAGCGGTTTTGAGTTTCCCTATAGGCAGCGGACGTAGCAGTGGTGATGTCTTCATACAGCAACTATATAACTTCCGTTCACTGTAGTAAGTGTAGCAACTGCTGTAATAGTAACAGTTGCTGTTGTAGTAGTAGCAGTTATTATCGTTGTGGTAGTGGCGTCGTAATCCTTCGCACCACTCTCTTTCCTCTGTCTCAGCTCGACTGACTGTCAGCTAACTCCCTCGTCCCTCGTGGACGCGCTTGCTTCACCGAAGCAGTTTCATTAACAATAGTGTAGTTCCCTCGTCCGTCCTGGACGCGGCTGCTTCATGGAAACAGCTTCGACTTTTAACCATTCTGAACCTAAGTATACTTCAATGAAGTAATCATTTTTACCTAATAATATTTCTGTGGGAAATATTTTCCACAGTATAATTATTTTGAGATATAATAAGCTATGACCAGACTCTGCTTGAAACTAGACTGCGACGCGAAAACAATGACGACTTAATTTTAGATTTCACGGCCTGTGACTAAATACAGACTCAGAATATTAAACTTAGCCTGGTCTGCTTTCACGACGTAATCTTCCACCAAGACGCCCTAAGCCTAGTGACGCGGCATCTTGTCTAATCCTCCCTCACAAACACGGGACAGGGTAAAGCCTTTGTTTTAGCGAAGTATCATGCAGACGAGAGATGATGAGGCAACAAGATGACTGCCTAAGAATTTGTTTACAGTGTGGAATGAATGAATAACCGCATTACGTTACTTCGATGCCTCGGTGGTGAGTCCGTCTGTACGTGTTAGCGTGAACGTGAATGTGGATGTGGTCTGTGGCGGCCGAACAGAATGAGAGAGAGAGAGAGAGAGAGAGAGAGAGAGAGAGAGAGAGAGAGAGAGAGAGAGAGAGAGAGAGAGAGAGAGAGAGAGAGAGAGAGAGAGACTGACGGATTCACAGATTAACAGACAAGTTACACAGACAGAGCGATAGATTGAAAGACACAGATTGACAAGCGGAAAGATAGAATGATTACAAAACAGACAGACAGTTACCTCGTTGAGGCGGTCTCCCAGCACCGCCGCTATCGCCTTGGACGTGATGACAGACGCCATGGGGTAACCGTTCCCTGTGAGGAGACACACGAAAACATTGTCCTCTTCATCCATTTGTAACAACGCTATTCAAGTGTCAATGCATTCACACCTCAAAGTCTTTCCCCTTTCACATGCAATGGAAACCAACTAACTGATAAATAATAATAATAATAATAATAATAATAATAATAATAATAATAATAATAATAATAATAATAATAATAATAATAATCTATTTAATTGTCTCCGTAAGTTTATTAGAAAAGAATTCAATTCTACCGCTATATTCTTAAACAAATTGTGGGATTCCGACGTACCACATTACACCAGGTTTGAAAGATTTAGGTCGACAAAAAGAGTGAGGAATGTGTGTCCCCATGCCCAGACACTATCACTTAATTCAATCTAACCTAACCTAAAAAGTGTGGTGTGGGACTTCAGGATCCCATAATGTGTTGAAGAATACGGCTACTAGAAACAGCAGGACATAACGTACTAACAATTCACACATACGTTTTAAGATACGGTCGGTATTGCAAACATTTCCTCACCAATCGTCTTTCCAATGATAACAATATCCGGCTTGACCTCCTGAGCTTGGAAGGACCAGAAGTGCGACCCGAGGCGACCCAGGCCAGTCTGCACCTCGTCAGCGATGCACAGACCCCCGCTCTCCCGCACCAGCCTGCCAGGAACACGCAGTTAGGCGGGGAGGGAGAACTAGACAGGAATGTTGAGGTTAGGCAAGGAGGGAGAACCAGATACAATTATGAGAGAGAGAGAGAGAGAGAGAGAGAGAGAGAGAGAGAGAGAGAGAGAGAGAGAGAGAGAGAGAGAGAGAGAGAGAGAGAGAGAGAGAGAGAGAGAGAGAGAGAGAGAGAGAGAGAGAGAGAGAGAGAGAGAGAGAGAGAGAGAGAGAGAGAGAATCACACACACACACACACACACACGAACGAGGCGAGATGTGAGGCAAGGAGGGAAGTGTGAGGAAGAAAACTTAATGAAACGTGAACAAACTATAATGGCGTAATTGCACTTGAATGTCCCAACACTCACTTGTATACTTCCTGCAGCCACGTGGGCGGCGGCATGATGCAGCCTGGGATGATCAGCATGGGCTCCGAGATGAAGCACGCCACCTGGGAGTGAGGCGCGGCGTTAGTGTTAGTTAGGTGAGGTTGACATCTCATACCAATTAAATAAACTATCCGAGAAGCGCAGAGTAATAATGGTAAGCGAAAACAAAATGAATAAAAAATCAAATTTCAATTCACAGTGGACGATAAGCAAAGGATAATTTCAATAACGTAATACATTCAGAATAGTTAGTTGTGTTCAGTAACGAGATTATAAAATTATAAATGCATGAATAAGTTAATCTTAGACAGTGTCGCAGCTGTAGTGAGGGAGAGCGGCCAAACCATACATCGAATGTTGACAGCGTGTTGGAGCACGGCAAGGATAGAAATATTACATATATGTCTGTACACGTGTGACAAATTGCTGCGGAAGTGCGCACATTGAGTATCAAGAACTTGCTCCATTTTTTTACACACCACCGGTGACACACGTGTTCTTGAGGCGTGATGTGGACCAAGGCCCTTGGAGTGATTTAAGAGTGCTGGCGAGGGTGGTGCAATAATCACTGCTCACTCACCTTCCCAACCTGCCCCGCCGCGTGCACCACCTCCCGCGCCTCCGCCAAATACTTGTCGATTGCTGCCGGGTCTTCCCGCCGGTGCTCCCCCCGGTACAGGTCCGGCATGGGTATGATGTGCACCCAGTCCGCCTTGGCTGCATGTAACAAAAAACACCGGTGTTTACATCAATCGTGTAATGTCGCACAGAAAAACACGTCTTCGTAACTCTTATGTGGACCACTTTTTGTTATGCTGACGTGCGATGTGGTAATTAAATCTTTGACTAACTGTCATCCAACATGGATGGTCAAGATATTACTCGAATACCGACTGGTCATAAAGACGCTTTAGTCATCCGTTGAGATGAAACAAGCGTTTCGCCTCGTGCCAGGAGTTCCCGGCCTCACTGGAACTTACTGATGTTGTTGGCCTTGAACACTTTTGGGGAGAGGTGGTGGACAGAGTCAATGGAGCCGTGGAAAGCATTGTCGGTCACCACAGCCTGCGTGCCACCCGTGTACAGTCTAGACAGCTGCAGTGACAAGTCCACCGCCTCAGATCTGTTAAAGAAATATATGTATAGTGGTGTGCCTCGCAGCGCAGCAAATAATGATGTTCAAAACAGACCATATCAACTATACAGACGTGTGAGAGTCGCACCCTGAATTGCAGAACAAGAAAGTGTCGAGATATTCCGGCAGGGTATGGCGCAGCTGCTGGGGGTAGGTGGGCTCGCCCCAGTCAATGTCCCAGCCCGGCGTGGTGGCTTCCAAGTTGTTGGTGAGGTACGCTGCCCGCACCACGGAGGGGTGACAGTGGCCCACTATACAGACAAAGACGGGTTGGTGGTGCGTGGTCATGGATGGGTATAATGGGATTCATGTAACACGTCTAGTTCACTGCCTCGTTACAACAGTTTCCCTCAGTCTAAAATAGATATTATCGCTACAACCATCAGCAAGTTAAGATATACCGGAGTGGAAGGAAGAGAAGAGAGTGGGGAGGGGGAGGAGATGGGGGGAAGAAAGAGCGGGAATGGGAAGGGGAAGGAGGTGGGGGAAGAAAGAGTGGGAATGGGGAGGGGATGGGGGTGTTGCGGTGCTTACCATGGGAGACGAAGTTCACACAGTCGATGTATTCAGAGTTGGTGTTGTCGTACATGTACTGGTGGCTGGCTCGCACGATCTTGAGCGGTCTGTGGTCCTGTTGTAAATTCTGCAGACGGAACGACTTGCTGTTGGGGTTAAAAGAGACCATGACTCAGCAATGTGGGGGCAGCTGTAGTCTGGCGAGCCACTCCCTCCCTCCCGGCCCCCTGTCCTTCCCCGCCTCGCGTGACGCTCACCCGCCACTGCGCGCCCCGCCCAACACCAGTCCACTCCTTGAGAACATAGCCATAGAGGTGTGAAGCCCCAACTTTCGATAGCATGATACTTGAATAGGAGGCAGACTAGGTGCACTGGGGAGGTGATGCAGGGGAGGCCCATGTAGGTCACTGGTTCCCACCAAATATTTTACAATGAGACTTGGCGGGCTTCAACAAACTTCTGCAATGCTTATCACTACTTCTACATAAATCTGGAAGTTGTGCAGTGCATGAATCATGACTTTATGTAGATCATTCCTAAGCTTTTTTTTTAATATGATGGAAGATAAAAGGAAATTATATCTAAAATTCACATGTCAGGCAGGAGTGGGATTGACATGTGAGCCACGGAAAGCAGTGAAACATTGACAAGTGACAACATACGACCCGAGTGTTCCCGTGAGATTCATTGGTAATCCCGAGAGTAGCACACGATCACCATCTGAGTAGTGAGTGAACATGTCCATCAGAGGCAGCGTGGTAAACAAGCACTAGTGAAGCGTAGTGGATAACTGAAGGCAGGAAAGGAAAACTACGAAACTGAAAGCACCGAGCTTGCACCCTCAAGGCCGGAGGTCGTACGCCACGTATAGGCCAGCCAAAGTTTATTATTAAGGCCGCCATTATGTGCGTACACACACCGCACCGCACCGCACCACTATTGTCAGTACATCCATCTCCATCAACACCATCTACCAGCAAATCGACCCTGAACTCCTGACTTAAGTACACACAAGGACTTACAAGAGCTTGACTAGTTTGTAGTGGGGCAGGTGGGCTGGATCGGGGAGCAGCGCTGAGACATTCCGAACGTTCATGCTGATCTTGCCTCCACTCAGCTTACCAACACCCGCCTCCACTCCAAAAGCTCCTTCATCCCTCCCAGCAGGCACAGAGGAGAGATTGCCGGCGCCACTGCCCTGCAAGGCACTGGCCCCCTCTTCCCTACTTCCTGTGGCCTCTTGCACCGCACTGCTGCACGCCGCGCCACCAGTTCCCCTTGCAGTAGGTCGGGGATGCATGTACAGCGGCCTCCACTCACTCCCATGGTCGATCTTCCTCTTTCTCGACCACTTCTGGGAGTGAAGAGGCATAGCGAAGGAGGGGAGGGGGTGAAGGTCAGGCGATGCGATCAAAAGAACTCAGACAGGTTCTTATGTTCTGTGCTTGCGTTCATCACCGCTGCCGCCGTCTGTCCGCCGCCACCACCGCACACTGGCATCCATCTGTTCCTGTCCTCGTGTTTCGCTTTGCTAGCTAAGGGATCCGAGACACCGTCATTACTATGCTAGCAAGAACTTAAAGGCGACACGCATGCAGTCACTTAATTGTTTTATTTGTTTGTCAAGTTTCACTAAGGTCAGCCAGCCACTTGCAGCTACCAAGGGACTGCATTCTTAAACGTCTTACATGGCGTCTCATCTACTGCTTCGCTTAACAGGTTATAGTGAAAGTTACTGAAATTTTCAAGGATATTTACATGATAGTAGTAATAGTTTGATAAAAATTTAATATTCTACATCGTCAGAAAGTAAAAAAAAAAAATAATCATAATCATAATAATAATAATAATAATAATAATAATAATAATAATAATAATAATAATAATTAATTAAATTAAATTTTTTTTTAAACGTGAAAACCTTAGTAATCATCTTTATTGTCTATTATAACTTCTGAAGGAAGCTTATAGGGTAGTGATAGAGTATCTGGTGATCACACGAGAATAAAAACTGTGAAGCTTTATCACTGAAGAACTAATAACTACCATCTATACAGTCACAACACTCACAACTACCTAAACACCTTCAGATCTTGCTAGTCCCTCGATACTGAAGAGTGACACGAGCACCGCTTCACACTACTAGTCTTGTAATACGTGTGTGTGTGTGTGTGTGTGTGTGTGTGTGTGTGTGTGTGTGTGTGTGTGTGTGTGTGTGTGTACTTCGTTTCCTGATCAGGTCTTTATTACTGTTATAATATTTTGACCATCACCTTATGATTATTCAGGATTTTTTTAACCATTTTTCTACGTCTTTTTTAGGTCTCAACCGGTTTTCCTTGTTTTTTTTTTTTTTTTATGTATACTCTTCATATTATTAACCTGTATCTGAGTCTCTCTCTCTCTCTCTCTCTCTCTCTCTCTCTCTCTCTCTCTCTCTCTCTCTCTCTCTCTCTCTCTCTCTCTCTCTCTCGTCTTTTTCAATCTCGTTCCATTTTACTTTATCATTTGATATTTTTTTCATCAAATCGTTATTAACCTACATACGTAAGTCTCTCTCTCTCTCTCTCTCTCTCTCTCTCTCTCTCTCTCTCTGAGCACAAAGGAGTATTGATGGCTGGGATCTCACTTACGCAACACTGTATACTTCAACATGGCGCGTCTGGATAACAAGGAAACATTAGTGCAATTGAAAACCCTCTCAGGTGAAGGAGTTATCTTTAACATTGCTTGCGGCGGCGGCCCCGTATTGTAGACATGTGACGCAGTACATCTTTCTTTGTTAAAGGCAAATATAACACGACACCTGCTATTTGAATCTATTACTGTTATATATCTTTTAAGTGAATAATTCTGTTAGTACTATGTGTATAAACCTATGAACCCCCATCAGTAGTGGGACGAATTTTCATATTCATTCTGTTTATTATTTGTTGATTTTATATAGCTTCAGAAACTCATGTGGGGATCAAAATAGTAAATGCTCTGGCCATTAAAATTCTGATCTCCATAGACCCTTTCTAATGTCAATAAAATCGTCTAATCATACCTAAAACTCAAGGAAGAAATACGTCTCAGCACTGAAGGGCTTAATCACAACTGTTGAGGCTTGGTCTATATTTAATGTGTCAGTTTCCTCCACGTATTCTCGGAAAGACAGAATCGGTATTATAGTCTTTTACGCGTGTGTTTCTATGTAAAATGTCACGGTGTCCTCAATCTTGACAAAGGAAAGTCGTTGTTGTGAAAGATTTAAGAGATTTGACATTAAACTACAGACTTAGAAATTGTTGGATTATTTTTGTGCCAATAGTTATTTTTTTTATGTTACTTTAAACTCTACTAAGTTTTGAAAAACATCAGTTTAGTGGTTAAGTCAGTCAGTCAGTCAGTCATCCATTAGGGTTCAAGTGAATCATTCAGCCTCTCCTGTAGTTACGGGCGGTTAAATCTGTCAGTCACATCAGTCTGCCTTCTATTTAATCAATGAGTCAGATTAATCAGACAGTCTTTTGTTTATTCAGGAGTTTATAATAGTTAGTTGACCTTTTATTCGGCCAAAGAATGTCAGTCGGTCAATCGTTCAGTCTTTTCCTAAGTCACTTAAATTTTTACTCTGTCAGAGGGTAAGTCAGTGCGTTAGTTATACCAGTCATTCAGCTAGCCTCCACTTGTCCCCTCTACTTGGACGTTCACAGAACATCATAATAACATGTCGACATCATCAAAGGCAGCGAACTCCTACAATTTCATACCCTCTTACAAGACCGGCGGATCGAGTGGCTGATTTATATAAGGCAAGACGCAGGGAGTGTAAGAGGAACTGTATTTTCCAGGTGGTGGTTTTAAGACTCGTAATGAAACACCGCCATGGAAAATATCTACCCACTGAGCTTCACATTTGACACAATCTTCACTTAACTCTTTCACTGCGATATGCAACACGTAACCCCACTTTCAGTAACAAAACCTTCATATGTATCGACAAGAAAGGGGAAAATGGAGGATGATGAAAAAAAAGAAGAAGTCATCAATCTCTTAACTAGCACGGTGCTCAAAGATAGCTATGGAGAATGAAATACGACCTCAGAATGGTAATGATTAGCCAACTCGCAGAAAATGTGTTAATCAACTTTGGTTTTATCACGTACGTTACTATTTTTTGTTACCTATCTAGCTTATCGCTGTTGTTTGTTACAAGTGAGGGTACATTTTTTTCCTGTCCTGTTTATCACTAGTGAGAGAGAGAGAGAGAGAGAGAGAGAGAGAGAGAGAGAGAGAGAGAGAGAGAGAGAGAGAGAGAGAGAGAGAGAGAGAGAGAGAGAGAGAGAGAGAGAGAGAGAGAGAGAGAGAGAGAGA
>CM035182.1:9394872-9410744 GCA_020233015.1 Callinectes sapidus | reverse complement strand
TAGTAGTAGTAGTAGTAGTAGTAGTAGTAGTAGTAGTAGTAGTAGTAGTAGTAGCAGCAGCAGCAGCAGCATTGCATTAGTAATAGTCGTAGCAGTAGTACCAGTAAATAAGTGTAATTATTATTATTATTATTATTATTATTGTTGTTGTTGTTATTATTATTATCAATTTATTTAATTTTATTCGGTGTTATGGTGGTGATAGTTAAAATAAAATGAATAGCATTATCAGTTGCTACTTATAAATAACTACAACTCTTGTTCAGGCTGCATTGTTCACCTTGTGCCATTTCTATGAGACCCTGTTGTCTGGTGGCCCTCCTTCCTCTTCTCCCCACTCCCACTCTCTCCTCAAGGACACACTCTCTCCTTCAGTAGTAACAATAGTAATGTTTTGCAATGCATGTTAGTTTAAGCAATTTCAGTTTAAAATGCTCACCAGTTTGTGTTTAGCATTTGGTGGCAAAAAGCTGATCGTTTTTACTTTTGCATTGATCACTTCCTGTTTGATATTATTTATTTATTTATTTATTATTTTTTTTTTTTTGTCCCCCACAGCTCGTATACATACTGCTGCTGCCGCCACCGCCGCCAAAGCGTTCTCCTCTCCACACTTACCAAGCCACATGAAGGCGAGTTACTTTGTACAGTTTGTATTGATAAGGATGAAGGATACTACACCACACCACTTAAGCTTCAGTGTTTATTATAATACTGCATCCATGTGTGCTATAGGAACTTGCAAGCATACATGCACTGTTGCACTATATGTACTGCATAATGTAATCACCGTAATCCTACATATTAACTATTTACAAGCAAAAATACAAAGCCACTGCAACAGGTCCACTGAACTGTGATTACAAAACTTTGTACAATATAATGATACAAGACCTCAAGACATTAAAAGATAAGAAGCTGAACACTTTATACAGAACCCAGTGGATGTGATGCTCCCTGCAGCACCACCACTTGGAGCCACCCTGGTGTGGTGAACCCAGACACTCACCCACCTCTCCTGACTTAATGGAAGCATGCATTCTATTATGTTTACACTTCATTCTTTATAAGCAGGTTTCTTGATAAATAGGTAAGGCACAGCTTGATTACAGGTATTCACGCATGTGTGAATTTCAGGTTATATTAGAAAACAAAGCTAGTTGGTGACCTCAAAGGCTAGTTGACAAAATTGAGGAGTCATTCTGTTTCATGCATAATAATGTGGGTATTATATACCACTGTAGGCCCCCAGCACTGTAACCCTCACAGCTCAGTTAGTACCCAGCCAACTGAAGCCAGAGTTTTACCTGCTGGCACACTGGCGGGCAGGCAGGCACACTAATAAGCAATGGGCAATGAGTAATTAAAACTGGAAGTTGTTGAGAAGTTATCACAGCTACTTTCTTGACAGTACCTTCCTGGAGCACCACCACCACTATCACCAGCACCACCACCACCAACACCACCACCATCCCTCCCTCCCCCCTCCCTCCCGGCAGAGGATCAGAGACACGTCGCCAGTATGTGTTCCTCTTTGTACTGGAGAAACTTAGACTATAAACATCTCTGGTCTTCACACAGCCAGGTAAGAACAGCAAGATTTTATACTTGTCTTTTCCATTTAAAAAAAAGTAAATCAGACTAGACAGATTCATTTCTTATTCATACATAAATATGGTTCTCGGAAAGGTAACGCAGTCATCAAGTTCTGGTACACAGAAAACACAGCTCTTATATTTAATAGAAAGAAACCACACAACAAAGGTAGAGATATAATGAAGAAACATATGTATATTTCTCTTAAAAAAGGCACTTCACAATAACTAAGTGATAATCATATATACTTAATCATCCCTACATGCAATGACTGTACAAAAATATGATCTAATGTCATGTTTAAAAAGGCCGCATCAATGTGTTGTGACAGATTAGCTGGGCTGCTCTATGGGAGGAGACAACACACTCCTGGAGGCGGCACGGCACGGCACGGCACCTTGCAGGTCAAGCCCAGGGGGCCACTGGGGCAAGTAGAGGCTCGGCATGTACAAGACTTCACACGAAGGGTTCACGTTTCAAAGTGACAGTATATTGAAATGACATAATTGTAGACTGTCTGCCAATTAGGTCGTTCCGATGTTATCATGTCATTGACGTCCTGTAAATAGAAAATAAGTTATCACACTAATGTCTATTAGAATGAATGAAAGAAATGGAGGCATGACGATGAATTAGTAATGGTTAGATAAGGATTACAAGCAATGCATCTAGAATAGATTGTAAGAAGGAATAATGGTGACAGCGGTGCAGGGAACTTGGACTGAAACATGAAGGAAGAGAATAAAGGTGCTTTGGAAACATGGTATGGAGGGAGGATGGTGTGTTTTGTAAAGAGAGGAGAGAACTGAGACAGAAGGTTGTGATGAGTGACTGTGCAGGTCTGTGGGCAGAGAGAGAGAGAGAGAGAGAGAGAGAGAGAGAGAGAGAGAGAGAGAGAGAGAGAGAGAGAGAGAGAGAGAGAGAGAGAATTACCATGCCCTAATTTCAGTAATTTTTCACTAGCTTAAGAATGTTCCTTTCAATATAGGTAATAATAGCAACATGAACATAACCTTTAAACCCAAATATTGATTAAAATACTTACCAGCAGATTAGTTATACCCACAGACTCAGCTGCAGATATTGCAACCTGGAAGTTCTCTCTCTTGTTCTGTGGTGAGAGGGACTTGTAACGTATTTTCTCAGGAAGGTAAGTGTCAAGGATGGCACAAAGAGCAAGACCATCATTCCAACTCGAGCTGAAATTGGTTATGTCAACGTTGGTGTAGCCGACGGTCTTATTCTGACACCACTTGATTAGACCATTCCTCTTGGAGCCTCCATTTTGTGCTAGGGAAGCTAATGGATCCTTTTTGTCCACCACAGCTCCAATCTGTGAAGAAAGTTTTCTTTAAATACATCAATAAGTTTCAGCTTCTTAAATGTATGTACTACAGCACAACAGCAACAACACTTAAGTGATATCAAAACCTTCCATTGAAGCCACTACTAACTAACCTGCCCGTAACTGTTGCGTCTCATGCTGTGGTCCAATTTGTTGCTCAAGATGGAGATGGGTTTTGACACGCTGTTCTCTCCAGGCGGCCCCATGTTGTTGATTTTGGCGGTGGTCTTGTCAGCCAGCTTGACAGTGGTAGAAAGGTTAGAAGTCCCAGCCGTAGATTTAGAGAAGGAGGACTGGGACTGGCCAAGGCCCTCCGAGAAAGAGTTTCTCTGGAGGGCCCGAAGTGGTGAAGAGACAGTCTGGGAGCCAAGAGTGTTCCTGGCATCCTTCAGTGGGGAGGAAGGACCACTTCTTATCATACTCTGAAGAAAAATGTAATCATTTAAGTCTTACACAGTTGTTTGAGACTTTGGCATATGATAATTTGTAACGATCAATTACTATAGTCAGCATAATTATCTTCCCAATCCCTACATAAGGATAAAATAGTCATGCTATGACAAAATGTTGTGAGGACATTGATGCTCACCTGTTGGCTATGCCGCTGGTGCATGGTAAGCATGAAGCAGAAGACAGAAGTGTATAGGTAAAGATAGCAGCTACAGGGGATTTGCATTATAAGATGTGCATGAAAGTTGCGCTTGCTATTGTAATAAAACTCAATTTGAAACTTGCCAAAGTATAAGTAGACAAAGTCTTTTGCTATTGTCTTAGTTCATGTAAACTGTCAATTGTTTTTTAAATAAGTGGTGATGGATGGTGACCATTTAGTCAGCTGGATGGTGCAAGATGGTTACAAGGTCTTGTGGTGGAAAAGGGCTTAACATTCCATTAGGAAATGATTCATCTTACAGTCACCATACGCTACATGACAATCCACACCATGCAATCAACTAACTGGTCACAATGAATAATTAATCTGGATGTGAACTATACCTACTGAAGAGATGCACCTTTACAAGGTAATCTCTCTCTCTCTTTGAATCTGGTAGTGGGGATGCTAAATATGAGCAGTAATGCATAATTTGCTTTTGTATATTTTCCCACAAAATGTCAAGGTTCCTCTGCAACACCACTGATTTGCCAGTTAACATGATTCATTACAAAGCTAAGCAAGCCAGCAATGCCCCCAGTCCACAAGCCCCACTGGAACAACAACACCCTTACCTCTGTGTCTGCACGCTTCAGGATGGACGTGTTGGTCTTGCTGTTGTTGTTATTGTTATTGTTCATGTTCCCCTCGCTGGATGTGCTGCAGAGGCTAGAGGTGGACGAGCTGCGAGAACCAGCGCGGGTTTGCCTCGTTGCACTCTCTATGGACTCTGTTGGACAAAACCTTGTTAGCTAAGAGATGAATTGCAACATGATGGTTGTGGAGCAGAGTGGCAGCTTAATCTGAGGTAAGTTCCTGAAAATTGTTTTAAAAATACGATCAAATCATTATAAGAATTATAGTAAAATAGTTCATCATACAATTACCTGTCAAATTTGACTTGTATATTACATGACACGTTTAATTATAAACACCAGGATTTTACTTCCACAAGAAAATCTTGGACAGACATGAGAAAGCTAGTCACAAGATACTATATGCAATTATTCCACAGTGATCACTAAAGACACAAAAACATGGTAAAGCCTGCCACACTCAAAGAATTGCAAATTATGAATGCACCAAATAATAGTTCTTCAATAAAGCAGATGAGGAAGCTTCACTCTTAAGTGATGAGAGAGCTCTTGTTTCATCCAGATAACACCAGCTGACCATTTAAGTGAGAGTTCTATTAACATTTCTTTCAAATAATAATATTTTCTAATGCTAATTTGTTGTAATTCTTCAGTAATTAATTTCATCAGATAAATTACCCACGAAAGTCTAGTTCTTTCTTATTTGCTTCAGTTATTTTTGATAAATGCAAGTAATTTGTAGCCAAGTCATGGCTGGAGAAACACTCCACACATGGTGGAGAAACACTATTACCAGGCCTGGAGGAGGGAGACAGAGAGCCAAGGCCGGGAAAAAGCTCACCAATAAGAGACTTGACCCTGGAGTCTCCTCTGGCGAGGGGACGAGTGTTGCGGCGGTCAGTGAGGATGCTAGGATCACCATTAGGCAGGGCTGAAGGCACAGCACGCACTGAGCGGCGGTCACTCCCACCATTGTTCAGGCTGGTGGTGCTGCTATTGCCTACAGGAGCACACACTTTCGCGGCTGTGGCAACAAAATGGGTGCTGTGAGCTGTGTGCAGGGGGAATAAAGTGATAGCAGAAGGGTAGATCAGGGAAGGAATGTGTGTATGGAAGTAAAGAAAAGTGAAGTACTGTACTTATCAGTAGCGTGTCGCAAGAGTATTACTTAACTTTATGAGTGAAAAATAGAAGAGAAAAGAATGATAGGAAAGAAATATGTAGGTCTGTTTCACTACTTAAACTTTATACATCTTGTACTATACACTAATTATCTGTAGACTAGATACCTCTTATTCTGCTCTACTCAACTGGCTCTCAAATTGACAATGTCACAATCTACTCTCTTGTCTCTGAGATTACAAAAGTACAAAAGATTACAGATGCCAGAATGAAGCATGAAAAGCAAGCAGTCTCCTGGCAACACAAGCTGCATCATCACAGCTGACACAGCTAGTCAAACACACACACACTCACCATCCCACTGTACCTTCCTCAAAATAAACAGTCATGGCAAT
The DNA here is from genome assembly GCA_020233015.1 of Callinectes sapidus. Lineage (NCBI taxonomy): Eukaryota > Metazoa > Arthropoda > Malacostraca > Decapoda > Portunidae > Callinectes > Callinectes sapidus. Next base: position 9,405,038 of record CM035182.1, on the reverse strand, counting down.
AGTGATCATTATGACACCACAGATAAGTGCAACACAAAGGAAAGAGCCACATGATATTTTCAAAGAAAGTACAGAGGACATTTTTTTTCACTCCTTCCCCAGCAAGAGCCACACCAACACACACTCACCCTTGGCCTTGTCCAAATCAATGGAAAGCTGCTTGTTTCGTTCCTTCAGCAAGAGATTCTCCTGCTCCAGCTTCTGCAGGTCATGTTGCACTTCTGTCTTGAAGTCGTTTGCCACTTTGACTGTAGTCAGCAGGTCATTCTGGAACTGCTCCCACTCTTCCACCTGGCAAAGAAGCAAGATTATATACCACTTCATCTTCACAACTCTTGTGAAAAGCAAGAAGAGACTAAGAAGTGAAGTGAATCACAGTTAATGAGAATCTATTCAACCTTGAATTTGAAGCAGACACACATGCCCGTTGTCTTATTCTTCTACTGCTTACCCTCTTAGTGAGCTGAGCCTTGCCCTCACTGATGCACCGATCTTTCTCCTGAAGTTTCTCTTTACATTCCTGGAGTTTCTTCTGAGCCTCAGACAAACTGGCCTTCAGCTCCCTCTTGTCTTCCAGGTGGTGTTGACAGGTGAGCTTCAGTTCCTCTACTGTAGCCTTCACCACCTGCATCTCATCATGATGATGCATCCTCTCAGTCTCCAGCTGTTCCTTCCTCCAATCCGCATCCTCCAGCTGGCTCCTGGCATTGTTGCGTGCCACCTGGTGAGGGGAGGCACAGTGAGAAACTATTGCCATTCACTTCAAAAGAAGAGTTTTGAGGTCAAAATCAAGAGTAAGAAAGACTGACAAAGAAAACTGTAAGGACTAACTGCACCTGGCCAAGGAGAGGGATGAAAAAAATTGGAAAGCAGTTTGTTCATAGACAACTTGTGCCCATTTTATAATTTTGAAGTAAACATGAGACAAGATGCAAGATGCATCAGATCAGGACACACTAAGGAAGCAGTTCAATGCAAGATAAACCTTTGCAAGAAGTTTCAAGCCAAGACAGTCACACAAGGAAACTAATGTCAAAAGTATTCACCAGAAAAGAAAAGAATTATGAGAAGAAATGCATCGTATAGTTGTCAAGGTTAGGTATCTTTGGTTATGCTGGGTAAGAGACATCAATTGAACTATGTAATTAATACTTTATCAATATCAACTTCTATCTAAGATATCTGAATTAAACAAATTTCACCTTAATCATAACGCAGCAACTTAAACATCTAAAGAAAATTTCACTGTATTCTAAACCAAGGCATTTTTACCTACGATGCATTACAGCGGTTGTAGAATATTAGTGATTAAAATAAGAAGGAATGAAAACCTCTGGAGCATTATGGATGAACTTAAAGAGGAACAAGAACTATAACAGAGCAGACTAGTGAGTAATAATTCTCAATGCAATGACAGAATAGTAACAACATGCATTTAAGCAGTTGTGTACAGATGTGTAATGTTGAGGGGAAAAAAGTAAAAGATTAAAACTGAAAGGAAAGTAAAAGGAATGCTAGAAAGCAAATCAACAAGACTGAGGAACAGACATATAAGAAAAAGAGAATAAAAAAGATAAAATCGCTAAAGAAATGTAATTGTCTTTTGCACATTAACTACGTCTAAATCATTAACACTCATCATGCCTTGTGGAAGTGTCAGAATTCTAAGTTGTTAATCACCAAACGCAATTTGTCCACCAATCAACTACTACTGTTCTACTGAAAATCACATCTCTTAAAGTCTGAGAAAAGTGATTAAATGATCAACGTGAGTGTGCATACATGGCTGGCAGAAATCACTTGAATATAGCAAAAAACAGGGTGCTTTAAAAAACAGATGAGATAGGAAGCTCTAATTGGGTGACCTGGAACAGACAAGTAGTCTATATTGATTGATGAGGAATGTTGTGGGGTGAGGTCTTGTCCTGCAGTAAAATGGAAGAAGAAAGCAGAAAAGACAACTGATAGGTGGGAAATTTCGACAGGATGGCCTGGAAGAGATTGGCAGCCTACCTGACCTCAAGAGCACTGGGGGAGAGGTCCTGTAGAGGATCCTACAAGTTGACGGTGACCATAAAGAAGAGAGGAAGGATGAACAGATCACTCCCATGTACAGGAAGATACAATAAACAAAGCACGGCACCACACCAGGCAACGAACATTTGGACCTCCACCACTTACTTGTCTGCCGCTTACCATGAGTTCGTCCTGCACCACGGAAATCTGATCTCGCAGTCGTTCGTTCTCACAGGCTGTGGCGTTGGCCCGTTGCTGAAGGGATGCGTTCTCCTTCTCCAGGGCATCCTTCTCCTGCCTCACCCTCTCCAGCACATCAGGCAGCTTGCTCTTCTCTCCTGATATCACTGCAGCCTCCAATTCAGTTATCTGTAGCAGCAAATTGAGTGTTTAGCAAGGCAAGGCTCTGTTTGTAGTGAGGCAATAGATCATGGATGCCTTCCTGGAATTTGGTGTTCTTTGCTAAGCTTTCAGAAGTGTTAAGGCTTGATTAAACTTTTGTTGAAATCAGAAAGCATTAGTGAGTGTGCACTTAACAAAGGCAAATTGTTACATGGCAATTACTGCAATTTTCATGTGAGTTTTGGTTGCATAATAGTACTTTCCATGAACATATCTAAGATACTTCTCTTACTATTCCACAGCTAATATTATTAATTTCTTTGACACCTCCTTCCACTACTAAAATTGATGAATTTTCAGAGGTTTCTTCATCTACTCTAACATGATTCAGTTCCTTAGTTAATGAACCAGCTCATCCTGTAATAGAAGACATCATCAAATCTATGAGGAAATCTACATAACTACACTTCTTTAACCCTTAAAGGATAGGCATAGTTTTCCGTACATATAGCTATAGGGTGGGCAAAATTTAAAAAAAAAATCCCATAAGACTTCTATTTTACAAGAATATAGTTTCATGTATGCAGATAGCATATCAACATCCATTCACCCCCTGGATGTTTCTGGACGGCATATGGAGATTTAAATTCCATATATGGGTCACAGGTGCCCCAGGAGTTATTTAAATCCAATTTTGAAAGACACCGAAAATAACCATAACTCTGCAGCAATTATCTATACACCATTGTTACCATCACTATCATCTTTATCACCTTCAATGTCATTATCACCATCACCATCACCTATGTTGAGCTAAGGGGGCAGAGTTATTTCCCCTTGCATTGTCACTCACTCTTTCCCAGAATCAAGAGAAGTCTAGTCTATAAATTCTATATCATCTGAATTTGATGAGGACAGTGATGCATCACTATCCTCAAACCAACCACTATCCTCTGTATTATCCAACATGTGATCAATTTCACTCTGGTCCAGCCCAAAGTATTGACTCGTCACGGGTCACTGACTTTTTCTGGGCGAGTGTGGTGATGCTTGGGAGATGGTGAAATGATGCCCCAGAGTCAGGCTATGCAAAAACATGATTGTGATTGAACACTGAGTGCTCTGTATGGGAGCAATAGAACCACAAATAGCTGGGCATACACTTTGGGACCAAGTTGTATTGGTTCACAAACGGTACTTTTGATTACATAAAGCAAGCCATCTATTTCTCCAAGCAATGATTGTGATGGAGTGAATGCTTAAGTGTAAAAAAGAGAATGAGTGAGCAAATAAGCAAGAATAAACTAGTGAATATGAAATTAAGATAGTGAGTAAGAAAGCAAATGGGTAAGCATGTAAACTACTGAGAGTGGGCCAATAAATGAACAAATAATACAGTAGGAGGAGAGAGAGAGAGAGAGAGAGAGAGAGAGAGAGAGAGAGAGAGAGAGAGAGAGAGAGAGAGAGAGAGAGAGAGAGAGAGAGAGAGAGGATAATGAAGATGTCAGTAATAACAAATGCACAGCAGCCTTACCTTCTCCTTGGCTGCCTCTAGTGCAGTCTTGAGCCTGGTGGACTCAATCTCCATGGCCTTGCAGCTCTCCAGGGCCTCTGTCAGCTGGTTCTCTGCAGTCTTCTTCTCATTGTTGGCTGCCTCCACCATCTCTTCCAGCAACTTCATCCTGCAACACTCCATTGCATTAGTGGCTGTGCAGTGTGGATGGTGTTGTTCAGTACAAGTTAATCTCTTCACAAATAGGGGTTGCTTGGATAATAAAATCTAGTAAAAAGTTCAGAGCATAGTTTTGAAAGACAAGTTAAGAGTGATCAAGTAGTTTGAACATTTTATTTTCTACTTTTCATACATGAAGAAGGTTGGATAAAGATATAAAAACCAAAAACAAAACTCAATTCCCACTCAAGCTATAAGATGGCTAGAGAAATTTAAGAAAGCTTAGCCAACGTTACTAATATTTTTGCTTCTAACGTGGTTTAAGTTTATTCCAATACATGTCATACCATTAGAACAAAGGCGAGGGTTTGATCCAAGGCCAGTGTTTGGTGTGGCACTGTTTGGCAGGGCAGGGACTCACTCACCTGTCTCTGATGAGCTGTGTCTCCCGGTGGAAGCGCTCCTCAGCCTCCTTGGTGGTGGTCATCTGCTGCTCCAGCTCGTCCTGCTTGATCTGTAGCAGCTCTCGGTCCTCCTGAGCACTCTGCAAGACAGCCGTAAACGTTAATAATTACAGGACAAATGAAAACTCTCCTTAAATCAGTATTCACTAACAAGTGCCAAGACAAATATTTATTCTATTACACGATGCCAAGGAACAATTGAAATTGTCCTAATACGTATCCTTTCTGTATTACACATATAATCTAACACAAAAATAAGCACTCCAATGTAATGTACAGATATGCTTTCAACTAACTATCATAACATGCTTCCATTAAATATTGTAAGACCAAGAGAAAAGAAACATTTTTATCAACTGTCCCTATGTAATGTAAGGATTAATACTACAATACTATATTAACTCCTTCCCTCAGCCCTCAGGCCACCCTGTGTGGTGGCACCATGATGTGCCACAGTGCCACGGCCTCACCTTGAGCAGCTCCATGAGGCGCTGGGTCTTCTCACACTGGGACAGATCTTGACTGTTCTCTGACTGCTGGATCACCATGTGCTTGAGGGTGTCGTTCTGGGAGCGTGCCTCGGCCAGCTTTTCAGTCTGCTGCGTGAGGGACTCCAAGATCACCTGCAATGTACAAGTACGTACAGTCATTAACACGCCTCATTGTATTAACAAAGGTATTAAAATTATAAAACACTTGTATCATACACATCATGAACTTAGAAATCTCTCTTACCAACTTCACTAATTTTTCCAGCACCAAATCCATCTTCTATTACAAGATTTCCATCAAAGTATGACAATAATCAAAACTATCATTCGGGATAGCCCAATTTAGTTACAGGTGGATGGATAGAACGCTAAAGGACTGATTGAGGTAGATATATTTGCTGATGATAAAAGGATGTCTGTTTGTTGATCATCTTGACCACCATACCTGCTTCTCTTCCTGGAGTTGCTGCACCTCCACAGTGCACTCGGTGAGCTGCTCCCGCAGGTCCTCCAGCTCCTGCAGTGTGGCCTGGAGCTCCTCATTGGTGCTGCACAACAGAACACAAACATTACAACAAACAAAACTAGAAACATTCATGTGAGATTTGAGGATACAGGAAATATAAAAGTGACAAACAACTTATTGAAGAAAACTGAATACGCAGCACAACCAAGATAGATAATTGGACACTATACAGAATTGTTACTCCAAGCAATTAATCCTATATAGAGAGATGAAAGCATGAGATGGGACTTAAGAAAAGCAACATAATCAATAACATGAGTTCATCACATGTATTTTCCAAGTGAAGTGAAGTATGTGTGTATTTCAACTTTGCCTTCCCTTAATACTCCAAAAGAGTTGTGGGGTTGTCCTGAGATCCTGGGCCCATATTAACAAAGATTCTGAAGTATGAAGTAACTTTTCTTAGACAATTTTCTAGTCTTAAAATCCATCTGAACCTCCCCAAACTGGTCTTGTACTTTAGCCATTATGTGATCATTAGTAGATTTGAAGATGCTGATGAGATAATGGCTAAAATACAACAATTTCAGGAGATTAAGATGGATTTCAAGACTAGAAACTCGTCAAAGAAAAAGCTGCATACTTAAAGAATCTCTGTTAATATGTGCTCTGAGGTTGAGCCTGACAACAAAGACACAGGGAAAGGAAGGGGAGGACAGACACAAGGAGGGGAGGTGAGGACAGACACAGGGACAGTATAGGAGAGAGGAGAGGACACACACAGGGAGCAAAGGGTATCACATATCAAGAGTGCATGGTTTGTGACACTGACCAGTAGTGGGTCTCCTCCATCTGCTGTATGCGGTCCTGGAGACACGCCACGGAGACCTCGGACACGCTGGAGGTGGATTTGTTGTCCCAATCCCCCCGGTCTGCACAGGAGGATGGGTCTTCCCCCTCACCGCCATTCTGAAGGGATAGACATGACGTTACTTACAAATTACTGACAACCAACCATCCATACAGGAACCTGGGATAACAAAAGGTGCAACAACTCACCACCTATACACAGAACAGTCTTGGGGTAAGGAATATCTGGTAAACTCTGGAACTCCCTACCTGCTTCTGTATTTTCAACTTCCTATGACTTGACTTTATCTAAGAGGGAGGTTTCAAGATAGTTGTGTCAGACTTTTGGCTCACTCTTCTGACCTTTAAGGGGACTGGCAAATTAGTGGGGTTTTTTTATTTTCACTGTTTTTTATGCCCTTGGCCAGCTTCCCCCCTTTTACATAAAATAATCTGTATTTAATTCTAACATAAGTAATACAGATTGTTTAGTGCACATCAAACCTTCTCTATTTAAAATATATCTTTCTTCTACTACCACGAAGAAATCTATGCCCATATTTTGAAATGTCTTAATCTCTTACTAAGAATATTTATAAAGGCTACTGGGATAAGGAGTACAGTTGTCTTCCTTTTTTCCCCCACCCAACTAATGGAGCATTATCTTTGTTGCACTATCACTTGAATCATAAAAAGATCATTAAATACTCTAGCAACTTCCACAAAAGCCCATTAAAAGTAGTTATGATAAGATACACCAAGGTCTGTCTGAGGCAGTGTGTTCCTTCATTATTCTGAAGCTGGTGGACCTTCACTCCTGGTCACAGTGAAGAGTCTCAGCCACCACCACCACCACCAACACACACACTCAACAAGCCAACAAGTCCTCACACACGGTAAATTACTTGCATTAGATAACAATAAAACTTTTCCAGTTATGTTAGTGAACACAAAGACCTTTGATATTATGAAAGGCCTTGAAAAAATAATAAGTGTAATAATAACAACAATATTATTATTTCTACTGCTGCTGATAATATTACAACACTAACAACTACTACTACTATGATCTACTACTACTACTACTACTACTACTACTACTACTACTACAATAATAATAATAATAATAATAATAATAATAATAATAATAATAATGTGAATCTGGGTGTAGTAGTCATAAAAACATGATCATTATCATCATACATGCATTATTAAACTGTTTATATTAGTAAACCATTTTTAAACTTGATTCCCAACACTTAACATTATTATAATGTTACAAGGCTTAACAGCGACAAGTGGTGCCCCACTCCCTCCATCCTCCACCCTAATCCCCCCAGTCAAGGCCATACTCTGGGCAGCGGCTCAATGTGGCTCTGGAAGGTTGGCAGGGGCTGGGCAGGTCCATTCTTCTTCCTTGGCGATCCTGTCACCAGCTGTCGAAAAGTTTCCTTGGACAGCCGCCTGGGCAGCCTGTGTCTGGAGGCCATGACTCAGTGAGGGCCATTCCCGGCATCCCCTAGGGCCCCAGCTCCTCCATGGGCAGGTAGCCTCACCCTTGACCCCTTGTTTGTGGTCCTGGTTATCACTCTGATCTAATCCTCTGACATTTCTGTTTATTTGAACAGCAAACTGCCAACTGTCTGGCGCGCGTAGCAAAGTTCCTTCCCACACCTCACACACACCCACCCACCCAGCCAGCCAGCCAGCCAGCAGCCACTCTGTCTGATTTCAGGTCAGCAGTGATACAGAGCGACCTTTCCAAACACACACGTGATGCTTGCTTGCTACACACTCCCGCAGCTCTTGAGTGAGAAGCACAGAGAGAGCGTGAGAGAGGGAGAGAACAGGAGAGGCTGCGTCCTTCGCTCTCTAGGAATCACGCTCATACTGCCTCACACAATCAACAACGACTGATAACATCATCTTCCACACAATCTTATCTTAAGCTAATCTAACGCCCTCCCGCCCGTCCCCCGCGCCGCCATTCTGCTGCTGCTGCACGGCTCAGTACACCCTGGGGGCCGCCGCGACCAGGCTTATACTACACAATGAGATGATATTTTTTGTGTGAGGCAGTGAGGAAAACTCGTTAATGTTGCCCAGAAAGACGCTGCTTGTGTGCCGAGTGGATGGTTATCTCAAGCTGGCAAACACGATGTGGGGCAGTACTGGTGCGCAGCGAGGCAAGATCATCACACACACACACACACTGTTGTCGAGGGAGGAGACTGACAGTGAGGTGTGTGTGTGTGTGTGTGTGTGTGTGTGTGTGTGTGTGTGTGTGTGGGTGTTCATAGTTCATACCCAAGTACACATTACACACCAGGGAAAAGTTAGAGCGGCAAACTGAAGCGTTATCACCTCAGGGGGACTCACGTAAATGTATTCAAACGATAAAGATAAGTGTGAAGAATGGAACCACTTCGTAATATCACAACATGATAAGGCAAAAGGATTGGAAGATAAATGTACGTGTTAGGTGCGAGTAACGATACTCATCAACTCTAAAATGGATCGAGATTATGAAGTGGATGAAGAAGAAGAAAGGTGGAGTGTGAGGAATGAATGTCTAGGTTTACGTCGCGGTGAGGAGATAAATGATGCTGCGCGTGTCCAACGAACTCAATACTCTGCAGACCAAGAACTGGGTTAGGGGAGGTTAGGTTACTCTCCGCAAGAGGTCGTAGGGGTGAGATTAAGCGACACCACCACCACCACCACCACCTGCTACACCGACCACCACCTGCTGCCACACTCACCTGGGACACGGAGCACACCTTGCCCAGCAGTAATTCCTTCTCCTGGTCAGACAGCGACGAGGACTCCAGGGACACGCCCAGCTGCAGGAGGCGATCCTTCAGGCGTTTGTTCTCCGAGGCGAGTAAATTGAGCGAGGCCTTCACGTCGGGGGAGGGGTCGGCGGGGGTGGGGCTGGGCGTCGTTGTCTTGCCGGCACCGTGCGGCGCGGAGGGCGTGTCGGAGGCGGCGCCACATTTGCTACACCTGGAACACTCGTCGTCCACAGGGCTGTCGCGTTCCCGGGCTGACTCCTGCAATGCAAAACACACCTCAGTTAAGATCGACCTCTCAAATGTCTTCATAGATATTCTTAATGTAACTTTTTCTTAGATCAACCTAAAATGCATCTAAACCTCCTGAAATTAGTGTTTTACTTCAGCCATTACCTCACCACCACCACCACCTTCTAAAGAGATAATGGCTAAAATATAACACCAATTTCTGGAGGTTAAGAGGGATTGTAAGACTAGAAATTCGTTTAAGAATGACTTAAAGGTTTCAGAATCTCTATTAATACTGGGCCTGGTTTTCACTGGTGTTTGTGAAGGCCACAGTGATTACTATTGAGCATCCCAGCATCCTAGTCTTTGTGATGCACAGGGCGGACAGACCTCGTAATGGTATCGCTACTCTCAGGAGAATAGAGATCAACACTCAATAACTCTCAATAGAAGCTTTTAAAGAAGTCAAGATAAGGGACAGGAGTGTTTGACAATGCCGTCCTTACACACACACACACACACACACACACTTTAAAGACATGCTACCACACAAAATAAAATAAAATAAAAAACAGCGGCTTTTCCCAATCCTTTAAGACAGAATTAGAGTAGAACAATCACACATACGAACACACATACAGACAAACAGACAGAAAACAAAGAGACACTGACAGGCGTAACCTCCTCAAGTTTCTTATCGTGTAAATAAAACGCTCAATTAATTTTCTTTGCGTTTTCTTTAATTCTTCATAATCTTACAACCAAAACCAGTCATAGCCAGTCTCAGTCTCTCTCTCTCTCTCTCTCTCTCTCTCTCTCTCTCTCTCTCTCTCTCTCTCTCTC
>CM035182.1:9317798-9338825 GCA_020233015.1 Callinectes sapidus | reverse complement strand
GAGAGAGAGAGAGAGAGAGAGAGAGAGAGAGAGAGAGAGAGAGAGAACCCCTGACTCAGAACACATCACTCTCCTCACAATGCTTGGTAATCATAACACGAAAGCAATCAAAGTCAAATTCCTTATAGACTCCCCCCACTCCCCCTCGCCTCGCCTCCACCATTCCTAGTCCACTCTGGCGCCCACACACACCACGCGTCACCAGCGGGCGTCACCACCACCGCCGCCGCCACCACCACTCCCTCTATGGCAAACCAAGGTCACTCTGGTATTAACTGTTATTAGTACTGCATATCCTTCGCTCCTCCTTCTACGGAATTAAGATTTTTTTTTCTCTTTGTTTTTATATTTAAGTCTGTAACAAGTATTATTATTGTATTGGAGAATGAATTAATGAAATAAATGAATTGTAAAAGTCATACAATAATTACAACTTGATCCCTTCATTACGGTAACGCGTTTTCATCTTCATTCTGATTACTATAAGGAGATTTTATACAACAAAAATTAGAATTAGAATACTATAGACTTTAGCCATTAATCTTCTGCCCGCCACATACCCTTCCTAATGTCAATAAGAAAGCGTCTAATCACACCAAAAACTCAAGAGGAAAAGGCGTCCCAGTACTGAAGGAGCTAATGTAACTTTACCTTCTTACTGTGATACGCACTACATAATGGTTCTGGGAAAATTACTAGTTAAGATACATAAGGTAACTGTTTGTGGATTTAGCGAAGGAAGCTGCTAATTATCTAAGTGTGACACCTATCATACCTATAATGCGAGGAGGAGGAGGAGGAGGAGGAGGAGTACCAGTATGACTCAACCTTTTAATCAGCGATCCCTAACAGACAAGACCGTTATTTCTATGCCAATTGCTCTTCTGTCCCCATATCAACAGATTCTTAAGTATACATTTTTTCTTAGATGAATTCCTAGTCTTAAAAATCCATCTTTACTCCCGAAATTGGTGTTGTACTTAAGCCATTATCTCATCACCGGTAAATTTCTGTCCACTTCCCTAATGCAAGAGTTATCCTGTACTCTCAATCATTCACACCTTTCACTCATAAACTCTGTGACTCCCTTCCTACTTCTGTATTTACACCTTCCTATCACTTGAACTCATCTAAGAGGGAAGTTTCAAGACATCTCTTTCTTTGGACTAGCTCTCAGACCTGCACGAGGACTAGCAACTAAGTGGATCCTTTCTTTTAACTCTTTCTGTTGCCCTTGGCCAGTTTCCCCCCTGTTACATAAATAAATAAATAACAAGACAAGGTGTTCAAGAGGGAGAGAGGTGAGGTAAGAAGAAAGTGACAAGTGTTTCGAAAGTTCAAGAGGGAGACAGATGAGCTAAGAGGAAAGTGACAGGTGTTTCAAGAGGAAGAAAGGAGTTCCAAATATACAGGTAAGGGATGCCAGACAGAAGAAGAAAGGCAAGACAGGTATATAGGCAGAAGATACTTAAGAAACCTTACTGAACCCCTACATACTGGTGGTGATTTAGACCAGTTAATGGGATAAGACTTGTGTTGCTGTGTGTGTGTTCTCTCCCCCTGGCCACAGCTAGCTTACATCCGGGAACTTCCTGTGCTCTTTTTAATGACACGTATTTAAAGAGGGTGTGCATGAAGTGTGGATAAAAATGTCTTAAAGTGTGTGTGTGTGTGTGTGTGTGTGTAAGTTCAAATAAGGTAAAGTATTTATTTTCTTATTTCTGGTGTTTAACCTTTTTGATATTTATTGTATTTTCTTTAGGTCTCAAACAGAAGAAGAAGAAAAAAGAAAAAGAAGAAGAAAGAATGTCCAATAAATATACAAACTTCAACTTAATCAAGTTTTCCCAAATGAACTGGTTTGCTAATGTAAGGGAAAGTATTAAGTTTCTGTTGTGGTTGACTGTGTGTGTGTGTGTGTGTGTGTGTGTGTGTGTGTGTGTGTGTGTGTGTACTTGGGACTTCCTTGTTGGACAGCATACCTCAGCACACTCCTTTAACCCTCAGCCATAACACACACACACACACACACACACACACACACACACACACACACACACACACACACACACACACACACACTACTAATTCAATCACATCTTGCTCAACAGGCCAGAAAAGATCAGTCACTATTGCCTAATGAAGCAAATAAGTTCAAAATGATTTGTGGCAATACTGGGTTACATAATCTAATTTCACCACCACCACCACCACCACAAATGACTTACTGATATTATTCATCCACCCCTGACTCGCATTTCATATCTAAGCAATGTTGTAAATTAACACTTCCTTAAATGAAAACTCACAACTGCTTCCACACTCATTTCTCATCAATGGTTTGTTTACTGGCCTTCTCTGCTCTATCATTCATTACTCTTTCATGGTTGGCAATCCGAGAGAAAGCATCACCCATACATTGCCTTGTTCTATTATTCATTACTTTTCATGTATATCACTCTAACCTATCTTTATTATGCTGTCAGTCCTACACAGGGCAGCCTAGAAAAAGCACCATCCATCACTTTTTATATTCATCTTTCCTTATTATCTATTTATCTATCTATCAGACTAGCAATCCTACACAGGGGAGGCTAGAGAAAAGCATCACACACTCACAAACATACACACACACACACACACACACACACAAACATATCAGCCACACTCTGCCCTTTATCTGTCCTCTAGTGGAAAGGGATAATCTTGTGGCAACCCTACAACACACAAGGACTTCAAGCACTGCACAACTGCCTCCACTTTTCCACCACAAACACTCGTATTCAGAACACTTTGCTGTCTCATCACAACTATCTTTGAAAGGCCACAGTTATTGTTTAAAGTGTTTCTCCTGTTCATAATAAAGAAGTGTTGTCAACCTGTCTCTAAAACCTTAAAACATTCCTTAGAAATCCATGTTCTTCATTACCATAGTGCTTGAATGCTTTTCCTGCAATTTGGTTTGTCTTCCAGATTAACAAACCATCCACGAGATCTTTCATCTTAACTCAGCCATCTCAAAGCATTCTACTAGCTAAAGACTGTTAAATATATGTACTCTTTTCAATTACCTTTTCTATCTAGTTGATATTTGTTGTTTCAGGACTGTGCTCTGGTGTACATTGCAGTGAAAGAGCTAACGTTTATCTGTGTGTTAGAAGTAAATACTGTAAAGACACCATTAACAGTGAAATTTAGAGACAAAAGCTCCCCATAAAAAAAGTAAACAGACACAATAACTCCTCAGCATCAAAACTCTCCAGTGTCAAAAAAGATCCTAGTATGATCTACGTAAGTGCTAAGTGTGAAGGACAGTAACTACCCACTCAAGCAAACATAACCACAAATTATACAATCATCAGGTTTCTAACAAGTCCAGCTGAGGAGGATTAATGGCACAGTTCGGATGGCAGCAGTGTGTGCAATATCAACAGCTTGTTATCATCAGTCTGGAGGCAACCCTTATCACAACACCACCCACTACTTCACTCCACAGCTGCATATCCCACACCAAAGAGGAAATCAGTGTGTTAGGCTTGATTCTCAGGGCACCATGACTATTAGAAGTGCCTTAATAGTTCCCACAGCTGTCTCCAAGTAGGGGGGAGAGAGGGGAGGTCAAACACAGCCTTATTCTGTGAACAGACTACTTAACCATCCACACATCTTTATAAGTCCCCCTGATAATATATTCGGTGAAGAGGGAAGCTGTGTCAGTGATAATTAGTTAAAGTATCCCCATAATCCTTGGTTGTCATCCATAATTGTCATGAATTGCCTACTCTAGCTGGTCTTCATTCATTCACGTCCATCACACACACACACACACACACTTACACTATCATGACACCCATCCATTACCACCTCTATCAAGGCTATGGGAAGGGAGATAAGAGTGAGCAGTTATTGAGCTTCTTATCACTCTAGGAGATAACTATGAGGAAAAGGTATGGAATGGCTCTAAGAAGTGGAATTTGCTAATCACTAACACAATAATACACAAACTATGGGATGTAACATGTACAGTACCAGTTGGGGATGAAATCTAAAATCTAAATGAGTGAAGAGCAGGTCAAATAAGTTATCTATGTTGAGAGTGGTCAAGGTCAGTAGCCAGATATGGATATATGCTAGATGTGTGAGTACAAATGAATAAACATGTGCTTCCTTGCAACAATGAACCTCAGTTATGGTTTCTGTCAGTGTGCAGCATGTCAAGCACCAGTCACAATACACAGTATGGATGTCCTTAGAAGATTTCAAGAGAAATAGCATTTTTCTGAGTCCTTTTTGACCCATTACAGTACAGGTTGGAAGCTATCAGGATAGGTACTGCATATGCTACCCACACATCTATCACTGATACAAAATTATAAACATATAAAGAATTACCTAAGCAATGTCACCTTTCATCTGGATTTGAACAATAGCCGCATTCAGGAGGTACTGTTAGTTAGTTAGTTACAACACCCCAGCATCATTATTCAAAGTTCATTTCTTTTTAAATAATAATGTATATGTATATATGCAAATAGCATTTCTTCAAATCAGAGCTTAATATGCCATAGCAATCAAAATCCATGTATGCTTACAATACATAACAGCAGAGTGTGGCCAGAAAAAATTCACTATCAGGCAGATACAGGTGGTGGGTGCTTTGCATGAGAACAAAGGTGGTGGTTAGGATTCAGGATGACAGACATACATACTTTTAATGCTTCTATTGCTCATTAGTTAGCATGACAAGCCAGTATTATCAGCCAAATGGTATGTTTTGTCAGCATAACAATAGCTACATGACACCATATCTGCTTCCAAGGGGTGCCTCACAGCAAAGGAAACAGTGCAGCTCTACACAAAGAGACCATCAATCCACCAAAAGAAAGACTCAGAGCAGCAACCACTGACCAGCCAGAGATCATCCACATGCTGCCATCAACTGTCTTGCCATGGCAATGAAGAGCACCACAGAGAGATGAGCCTCTACAGGCAAGTCTTTACCATACAACAGTCAACATGAACATGATAATATCACTATTCACATTTCTTAATAAATAGATATGATACATAAAGACCCACATGAATTCAATTATTCCAGTGATCTACAAGACATTCACCACCAACCATTACCGTGAGGAATGCATGAATCTATCAACCTATACCTAATGCCTGACTCTAAGAAGTCCCTTCAGGGGATTACTGCAACAACAGAATCAATACTTCATTATCTACTCATACCATATGAGTCATGGTGCACCCAAATCAAACCCAATGATAATGAGTCAGTGATTTGAATAATCAAAAAAGATGAATAACAAGATTTAACATTATTTATCTTCTATAAGCATCAAAGAGAATGAATAGCAGTTCAGTCTCTTTAGACAAAAAATTGCACTAAAGGATAGTGGTGTGTGTGTGTGTGTGTGTGTGTGTGTGTGTGTGTGTGTGTGTGTGTGTGTGTGTGTGTGTGTGTGTGTGTGTGTGTCTGCATGCGCACGCATGTGCATGTGTCTGTTATTCACAAGGCCTGCTGGTCACTCAGCAAGCCTTACCCTAAGGAGCAAGCTCAGAGCTCATAGATTAATCTTCAGGCCATATCACACACTACACATCGGGACAGCGATGCCACAACCCCTCAAGTTACATCCCGTACCTGCTTGCTGTTAGGTGATGAGGGCAACACACATTAAGAGGCTTGCCCATTTACCTTGCTGTGCCTGGGACTCAAACCTGAGCCTTCTTGTATACTACATGGTGTGTGTGTGTGTGTCTTTGTGTGTCTATTTACCTAGTTGTATTATACAGGGTTCAAGTGGAGCTTATAGTGCCCGGTCTCTCTATCTCCATTTATCCACATTTTCTTAAATTTATGCATGTTGGTTGCTGTAATAACCTCATCATTTAATCCATTTCAAATATCCATAATTCTATGTGGAAAACTCTATTTCTTAATGTCCTTTGAACACTGATTCTTCCTGATCTTTGAGTGTCCATTTTCTTCTTTCATCATCACTAGGTCCTGTTTGTCTTTTCAATGCCATATATTATTTTGTACAATGTAATTAGATGAGTGTGTGTGTGTGTGTGTGTGTGTGTGTGTGTGTGTGTGTGTGTGTGTGTGTGTGTGTGTGTGTAATTGCAAGCAAGTGAGGAGGAGGGGTTTCAGTGGATCATGTCAGTGGTTGCCAGGCGAGAGTGTAAGCGGCCCTGGCTGGCTCCACCACACCCAGATGCAAGTCACTCCTCACAACACAAGTCCACCCCTGATGACCCAAAGATGATTCGGCTCACCCAAGCTGCTTCATTATGCTAAATTCATCCATTAATAGAAAAAACATTATTTATTTTACTTGTTCCCTATTCTATTTCTTTTCTGGATTAATTAAAGCATGATCAGCCATTGCACAGTTAGTCAGAATCAATTTTCTATTTGAATCCTTAAGATCTGGAGATTAAGCTGTGAGAGAATGCTTCATGAAGTACATAACTGTGAATATTATCATTATTATTAGTGATAGTAGTATTACTATATCATTAATATTATATCATTATTATTACTACACCGTCATACTCATTATTATTAAATTATGTACTATCATATCATAATTCATCTTATTGGCATGTTATTAGAATGTTAAGCTTTCCCAAATGGCAACCTACAGCGGTCTATGAGTTCTGGATCCAATATCAATCTAAGCATTCCTTCAAGAGTTCATTTTTAACTCAGGGTATTCATGTGCTTCCTGCTTTCCTATTATTGGTCCCCTTTTATTCTATCTTTTAATTCAGAAAGCTTCACATATCCCACTACAGTGCTTATTATTGTTTCTATCTCTTTTTCTCAGGTAAGAGAGAGTGACTTGGAAAACACCCAAAGACAGTGAGTGTAATACCTGTATTCCTAAACATTTTGCTCTCTCTCCACCACTATTTTCCAAAGACTCTAGTTAAAGATGGTCATGTTTTAAGGGTATTCTTGTGGTTTTGGTGATGGACTGACAATATTTCAAGTTCATTATAAGGAGAAACTGTCTTGAAAATCCAGGTACTTGTCTCTGTGATCTTGGAAAATTGTTGTGGTGAGAGAGCAAAGTGTTTCAGAATACCGGCCTGAGTGTTCTGGCCTTACCGAGTACTGATGGTCGGTGCTGAGGACTTGCGGGGCCGGGCGGGGATCACAGCTGAGTTCTTCCTGGCATTGGTATTGGGCACTGTTGACTTGGCAGGAGCCGAGATTTTCCTCCGAGTGGATACAGTGTTGGGAAGGTTCTCAAGACTCCCTCCCTGATTAGTGCTGAGGAGAAAAGGATGAGGCCAAGTTTAGTTAGATGTTTACTGCAGTCTTCGTACACTGCCTAGCCATATGTGTCTTGGTGTTGGTTAATTTCTTTTCTTTTCTTTTTTATTTATACACAGTGGGCTTTTTAAGGGAATTCATGGGCTAAAGGAGGGAGACCTCGTATCTGAAACTCCACCCATTTGGGAACCATTACCCCAACTGGATGCCTAATCTCCACTCAGACTGTGGCCAGGATTCAACCCATGTGCTCAGGGATCCCAAGGCACCCAAAGCTCAAGCAGTCCCACTGTACCACTGCAGCTCTTAATTCATCATGTCTGACTAAATGTAAGGTTTGAAGTTTGAGTCTCAAGCTGTGTGGAGGATATGGGCAGGTTTTCTCTCACAGTGTGTTCCATACTCACAAAATAACTTAATAGGCAAGGCCTCAGCAAAACATTGGTATAATCTATACAATCAGGCAGGACAGCAGTGATGGAAAACACACTCTGCTACTTGAATGGGTAGTTGTACTGTTCAGTGTGCAAATACTTGTTACAACATCAACAAGATAGTTTTGCCCTATGATAAGATGTTGAGATGTGTGGAAAACTGGAAAAAATAGGTGTTTTTGTTATTTTAAAACTTCTCTTATAATACTGTATTTCAGTTGACTAAAATCACAAAACTCAATAAGCATGTCTCTCTTTTGTCATAAATAGAAACTTTAAAGACAAAAGAAATGAAAAATTAAGAATCTGTCCACTAGAAATCTTTACTTCCCCATAAAAGAAATAATCTTTACTTTTAACTTTGCATCTTGGCATTCATGAAGCCATCTGGAGTAGTTGTTCTGCTTCTTATGAGTAACATAACATAACTTAACATAACATAACATAGCATAGCAATGCATCTTTGTGAATGCAATTTGATCATCAAGGTCTACAGCTGAAAAATAAAATGTACAAAGTTATTTGTCTTCCATCAGACATTATTTTGTTATAGTACCACACATAAGTATATACATGCATTATACAGTGAATACTTTTTAGATGTTATATGGTAATGGCCACTAAAACTCTACATCCCTATCAAGTAATAAAGAGAACAATATATTGTTCCTACTCACTCAACAACTGAACACTGATTAGCAAGTTATCAATGTCCTTTAATAATGACATTATAGTATCTACCTTCAACTTGAAATGAGCACAGTACGTGAAATAAGTCTTTATGAATAACATCTTTACTAAGGGCAGTGGCAGCACAAGGACATCACGTTAATGACAATATCATGGTGTGACCTTTGTTTATAGCATTACTTGACAATAAATAGTAAAACTCTTTTCTGTCTCTTCATGAAGGACCCAAGCTGAGCTCTAACCAGCAATGAAACCTGAATTATATCACTACTTGCTTAAGTTAAATGATAAGAAAGCAATTGTAATATGTATATAATAGTGACTGCAATACAGAACAACACATTAGTTAGCTTCTCAATTAGATCACTTAGAACATTAAAACATCAACCTGTTACTTCCTGATGCCTTGATACCTTCCATGAACCCTTTATTTTTGTCATACTGTCATTGTTACCAATGACTGAAAAAAATATTCTATAGAATATGTCACAACTCATTAATAAGAAGTCATGTTCCCTTCTCTAAATCTCCTGCTTTAATTCAACATTTCCCTAATATAATAACTTCAATTAATATCACACACAAAATCATAAAAAAACATTACACAAAATGATCTACAACACACACGCACACACACACACCTGATAAGCTTGCTGGGAGCTGAGCCTTTCCGTGGGGTGACGACAGCAGCAGTAGCAGGGGCAGTAGGATTGGCAGCAGAGGGAACAAGAACCCTGGCAGGCCGAGATGCAGAACGCAGGAGCCTGGGTCGGGAGGGAGTGTTGGGTGTGGCGGGCTCCCTGACAGACTTGTGGGAGGCCTTTGGAGTCAGGGCAGCGTTGGTGTTGGTGTGACTGGCACTACTGATGCTCCCCCCTCCCCTGTGGACACAATGAGTGTTAGACAATTGGTGGCAGAAGCACACTTTACTTTCTGTTCTGTTGTGCATACAATAGCTATTCTACTTAGTGTGGATTGTTAATGATGATGATGGTGATGATAATGATACCTGTAAAATGGTTCCCTGACTATGATTTTGTTGAGGTAGCTTTAGCAATAGTAATAGATATATGATGACTATGAGCCACACAGGTCTATAATGTATACACACCCAAGAGGAACAAACAGCAGCATATCTGTAGACCCTCACAAAACAATGAAATATATCAAGTGTAAATTGTTTCCTGACTATGATTTTGGAGAGGAAGCAACATTAATAACAAATGTATGATGACAATGTGCTATGCTGATCCATAATACACACACACACACACACACACACCAAGGAGGAACAAACAGCAGCATATCTGTAGACCCTCACAAGACTGTCCACAAAAGACTATGTAGGTAAAAGTTGTACCTCAGTAAAGACAAACACCGCAGCATCATGTTTAACACAATAACAACCTTCCCGTCACACAACAGCTGGCGTGGCTATGAGGACAACAAGTGTTCCTCCTCCCCTCCAACACCACCCTTTCTTCCGTGTCACTCACCACTTACAACTCAATGACACACACACATACACACACACACACACACAAAGGTCAATCAGCTTCCTGTCAGCTGTCTCCATTACTGCCTGAACTAATAATACATCAGAGTCAGGAAGGTCATGATACGCTACTGGTGTTTCCTCGGGTCTGAGCTCCCAAAACGTACCCTCAGCTGCCCCTGTCTGTATGTTCTCCCTACCACTGCCAACTGACATCATCACCTTCAATAACTTCATTAGTGTGTGTGAGGGGAGAGAGTCGGGGAGAGGAAGAGTGTGTGGGATTAAGATGCAAGAAATTGAATCATCAGCTAAAGAGGAGAATTATAAAAACTATGACCAGGAAGACGGAGGAATAAGAAAGGAGGAAAAGAAGGAAATGATAAAGATGGAATAAGCAATGGGAGGATGGAGAGAAGCATGGATGTGAAAATAGGCAGAAAGGAAGCAAAGAGGAAGGAAGAAAGAAGGAAGAAAGAGAAAGAAAGAGACTGGGGATGATTAAAGTAATATGAAATACAACTCTTTTATTTGATGGGGTTTTGGATAAGGAAGGCAGGAAGGAAGAAAGAAAGAAAGAAAGAAAGAAAGAAAGAAAGAAAGAAAGAAAGAAAGAAAGAAAGGAAAGAAGGAAGGAAGGAAGAAAAGAATTAAAGAAGGAAGGAAGAAAAGAATTAAAGAAAGAAGGAAGGAAGGAAGGAAGAAAGGAAAATAAGAAGAAAGATAAGCATGGGGAGGAATGAAGAACAGTGTGACGTAAGGAATGTAAGAACCAACACTCAACTTTAACACACATTAGAGTTGATGTGATTTTACTGCAAAGTACTCCAGTGAATGTGAGTGACACTAACAGAGCTATACATGCACCTCCACTGGGCCCTCAACAAGTACACACACACACACTCTTCACAAGCACCAGTAAAGCATGTAAAAATATTTGACAATGAAAACGAGTCCACTAGCTTTCTAAATGTCAAAAGTGAGCTCCACCCAGCCATATGACATGACAGCTGACTCAGACTTGTATTCTTAAACACTTCTGTGCTCCATCTCCACTATTTCAAAAGGTTTTTATTCAAATTTACACAAGATTTTTAGCATATTTTTATGGTTCTAGAGGCAGAGTGACAAGATTTCTATATTATCAGATGAAGGAACACTCTTGAAAAGCCTATTACTCATCTCAGTGGCCTTGAAAAATAGTTATGGTGAGAGAGCAAAGCATTTCTGAGTAGACCACAAACTTTTCCCAAGGCAGCCTCCTACACCGCAGTGACTGACTGAATGGCACAAAGGAACAACACCCACACAACATGACCTGTCTATTCAGAGAGGTCAGGTAGAGGCTGTCAGCACTACAATGGGTCAGGTCAGCCACTGGGTACCTCACGACATTTACTCCCATTGTGTCTTGTGTCTTCCCTCAATCTCATGTCCTCTTATCTGTCAGGAACCTATCACTTGCTGGATTTCCTCAAGACTGTCGCCACATCAGGATTGAAGATTGAAGGGAAACGCAAAGCACAGTGGGAATAAAATGCACAAGGTTGCTCATTTTCTAGCTACAACTGTGTCATTTAAATACTCCCATTCTGCTCTAATGCTAACTCTGTACAGCCTCAATGAAATCTCCACTAATCTATACAATAAACACCACTAAGAATATCAATCTATCTATCTATCTAAGCCAGCTATAACAATCACCCCCCTCAGTACTAGGATGCATTTTCATGTTTATTCTGCTTATTATTTGTTGATTTTATATAGCTTCAGAAATTCATGTGGGGATTAAAATAGTCCAGACTCTGACCACTTATCTTCTGTTCTCCATAGACCCTTACTGATGTCAATAAAATCATCTAATCACATCTAAAACTCATGGTAAAAAATGTGTTTCAGTAATGAAGGGCTTAAATTAGTACAGACTTTAACCACTAATCTTCTGATCTCTATAGACCCTTCCTAATGTCAATAAAATGGTCTAATCACACCCAAAACTCATAGTAAAAATGTGTCCCAGTACTGAAGGGATCAAGAACATCAGACAAAGTATTACACACATCATTCACACTTTACATTCATTTTATTATTAGTTGATGAATTAATAGTGTGAATGATGGGTGTAAAAGTGTATGGTGGCTTATCTGACCTTCTTAACAGGGAATGCTGGCTTTGTATGTGGTAGATGTACAGATTCACTAAAATTGTTGGCAGTGCACTGTATCAATATTCACTTTGTAGTTCATTGCTGACTTAATATACAATGCAAAGGAGGCAATCATAGTGAATTTGTACACTAATTTGGGAGAGCATATTGCAATATTTCTAGAGTTATTTACTTTAGTCCTCTGTAAGTACAAGATCAAACAGTTAAGAGCAACATATTCAGATTAATAACCATCATCTTCTTGTCACGGCAAAATTGAGGACATGAATAAAACTCTCCTTTTTATTACAATTTTTTTTCCTTCTACATTTACTTCACAAAATCCTTTCACTCTATCCAACCCAATCTTTATGAACTACACAGACTTTCTTACCTCCAACAAAGCAACACATGAATAAAACTGTATCCTCTTTCCACTTCTTTTTCCGTCTATTTACTTCACATAATCCTCCTTCATAAACTTCAGACTTACCGACCTTCAACAAAACAACATATGAATAAAACTATCCTCTTTATATTTACTGTATTTTTATCTTCTATATTTCCTTCACATCATCCTCTCACTCTATCCAACCCAACCTTCATGAACTATACACTTTCCGACCTTCAACAAACAGACACACAAATAAAACTATCCTTTTCTTTTACTGTATTTTTATCTTCTATATTTCCTTCACATAATCCTCTGACTAAATTTCAACCTTCATGAACTAACTATACAAACTTTCCAGCCTTCAACAAAACCACTACACATCTTCCTGACAACACAACAGAATGCAGAAATAAAACTTTATCCGGAAAACCCTCAGGAACTACAAATACTTTCCACCTTTCAACACAGCGATCATTACCTTCCTGACGACAGAATGGAATGCAGAACTAAACCTTTGTCCTTTTTTGCTACCTTTTCTATTTCTATCTTAGCAGGAGGGGTGGCAAGCCTTCAGGTGAGCCCCAAGGCAGAAAGGAAAGCAGGAAGTACAGTGTGAGGGTGACAGGAAGAAGTGAGGGGGGGGGGGAGAAATAAAAGCACACGAGGAACTGGTTTCTTGACGCTCAGGTGTAGCAATGGGTCAGAGTGTGGAAGCAATGAAGAGTAAAATTATGTAGAATTAAAGACAGCCGAAACCAGGGGAAGAATGGAGGGAGAAGAACTACATTCAACATTACCGACTGAGGTGATACAGAAGTTATTGACACCTGAATCTGAGGTAAGAGAGAGAGAGAGATAGAGACAGGGAGAGAAAGAGAAAAATGGAAGAGATTCATGACCACAAAATGACATGTCTGATCTGTATGTGTCGGAAACAGGATCCATCTTTTTCGTGTGTGTGTGTGTGAGAGACCCACCTGGGGGAGAGCACGAGTGGGGTGCGAGGGTTCATCCCGGGGGTGCGGCGCCAGTTCTGGGAAAGGGGAGACAGCCCCCGCAGCCGGTCCAGGTCCCTGTGTGGCGCCTGAAACACAGCGTCATGTCAGTACACAGAACACACAGCAGGATTAGAGAATGCTGAGTAAAAAAGAACAGGAGTTAGAAAAGGAGGAAAAGAACAAAGACAAAAATAAACAACAAAATAAAAGGGAAATGCAAAGTAAAGGAGAATTAGGATTAGGAAAGGAGGAAGAGGATACAGGCAGAGGATAAACCAACAAAATAGAGAGTACAAAGCATGATGGGCAAATGTAGAATAAAGGAGAATTAATAAGAAAAGGAGGAAGAGGACAAAGATATAAGAAAACAACAAAATAAAAGGAGAATGCAAAGTAAAAAGAAGAAAAAGAGTTAGAGGTAAAACAAAAAGGTCAATATAATGGAAAGTGAAAAATGCAAGGGAAAGAAAAAAGGAGGAAGAGAAAGGAAATTTAAAACAATTAAATAAAGGATGAAAGAATACACTATAGAAACAAAAGTAAAGGAGAATTAGGGTAAGAAAGGAAGGAAGAAGACAAAACTAAACAAAAAGAGCAACAAAATAAAGGAAGGAAATGCAAAATAACAAAGAATTACTTAGAGGAGGAAGACAAAATCAAAAGTTAATTAAAAAAGCAATAGAAATATAAAACAATGAAGAAGGAATACACCATAGATGGGGAATGTATGTATAGAAAAACAATGATAAGAAAAAGAATTAGAGGTAAAAAAGGAAGAAGAGAATAAGGACAAAAGTAAAGAAGAACAATAACAGGATAAAGATGAAGAAGAAACACACAATGGATGGGGAATGTAGGGTAAAATAATGAATAGAAAAGGTAGAAAAGAATTAATAGAAAAACAAATGCAAAGAACAATAAAATTAAAAAAGATAAAGAAGTACAAGAATGAATTAGATATAGACACACAACAGACAAAAGACAAAATAATTACAAATGCAATTTTAACCTAACCTGAAACAATACTCATTACACATATGACACGTGTAAAGAGTTAATACACACAACACAATGGAATTACATAATGGCAACAATAAAGAGACAATAAACACTTTGAGAGGAAAAAAAACATTAAAAAAACAGCAATAAACATTACAAAAATATAGTACCCAGCTATGTATTCCTTCAACACAGCTATGCAAACACTCTAACACCTAAACAACTCCCCTTATCATGAAATTTTCCTGTGCTCAATAGAATGCTACTGGGTAAGTGAAAATGAGATAAAATAAATCAACAACAAAGGATGTGTCACATAAATCACAAATGAGTGCGTTCCCCTGACAAGAGTGAGTCATGACACCACCACCACCACCGTGCCCCGCTGCTGCTGCTACTGGCACACCCTACTTGGCTTCATGTCTGTCTCTCTGTGTGTCTGTCTGTCTATCTGGCTGGTGGGTCAGGTGTCACATTCCTTCACACTTTTTCTCCTGAGCCAATTAAACACCTGCTTCAAATACTAACACTTGATTCAGAGATGGCATTCTGACCCCGTATTAACAAAGATTCTCAACTATATAACTTTTTCTTTGACGAACTTCTAGTCTTGAAATCCATCTTAACCTCCTGAAATTGGTGTTGTACTTTAGCCATTATCTCACCAGCAGCTTCAGATTTACTGCTGATGAGATAATGGCTAAAGTATAATACATATTTCAGGAGGTTAAGATGGATTTTAACACTAGAAGTTCATCTAAGAAAGTTATATATGTACTTAAGAATCTGTTAATATGGGTGCTGATCTTTACCTTAATTATTTCACGTTACAAGAATAACGGGATGTATAAAAGAGAATATAGGGTTTGTGAGTGAGTTTTGCCAGTTTTCAATAAGCAAGGCATCAAAGGCATCATTAGTAGTGGGTTTAATGGATTAGTGGTGCCAAGGAACAGTAGCCTTCCTAACATGATACAATACAGTACTTATGGCTCAGCTGTTCTAACAAAACAATCAGTACTTATTTGGTGTTCATTTGCTGAGCTGTATTATTTCACTCAAAATTTAGTGATTTAATGGAAACTTTGTTAAATCCCTTGAAAAAAAAGGAATCTAATGAAAACCTTATTGAATCCATTGAAAAAAAAAAAGATAAATAATAACTTAAATTAACCTTAGTCGTGGTCTGTCTAAACACATAAATAAACAAATACATGAATCAATATTTCAAAAGCAAAGCGAGGCAATAACACAAGGTATTTTGGAATCAGCTATATTCACCTCTATATTTACAAAAAGCTAATAACAGTTCTCCTTGATTACCTCTCCACTAACCAAGTAAAAACCATTCCGGTACACAAACCTCACAGATCCGTCACTTCCCAAGAAGCTTTCAATATCATCGGTGTTTTGTACGACCACAAACACCAACACGTAAAT
Organism: Callinectes sapidus; assembly: GCA_020233015.1. Lineage (NCBI taxonomy): Eukaryota > Metazoa > Arthropoda > Malacostraca > Decapoda > Portunidae > Callinectes > Callinectes sapidus. The sequence continues at coordinate 9,322,932 of CM035182.1, read as the reverse complement.
AGTTATTAGAGTAACACACTCAGGTAAGAACTGTGCTGTGAGGAACAAAACCAACACAGATGAACACTAACCAGTTGTTTGGCATGTTGTGTTGGTGTAAATTGGTGTTTTTCTATCTAAGGTTAATAATATCAAGAAAAAACTTATTGTTTGGCATAAAAGTAACTATTTGACAAAAAAATACCCACAAATTATCAATACCATGCATCATTACAATACAAAAGTGATGTGACAATAATACTGAAGGTTGATAAGTCTGAATACAAAATAATTACAATACACTGCTGGATTACACCAATTATCATCATCTACTTATTTATATCTTTTGTTATTAGCCACTAGTTCTTTTTTTTACAAAAGCATATTTCTTTTCTTCTTTTATAAATCAGAAAGCATATATGAAATAATCCCATAATTCTTTCTAATAAATCACTGTTTTTCTTCACATTTGGAAATTCATGATATGCATTGTATGAAATTACAGATACATACAAAAACAAACATCCAAATTCTAGATCATGTTAAACTACATAAGGCTAAGAGAAGTTTAAGAAATTGGCCCAAAACTAAATTAGTTCAGATGAAATAAGGTTACACTAAGCTAACTAAACTTGTATGGTTTCAGTGATTCACTTTGCCAAAACAGAGGAAACCTGCATCTTAACATCACAAGATATTAAGAGGTTAAGGTAATCTCCCATTATATTGTCATCTGTGAGAATGTGTCAGTGTCAAACGAGATAAGATTAGGTTTGGTGAAGTGACGAGTGTGTGAGATGAGACAAATAGACCTATTAAAAGTAGCAAAAAATGATGAACGCAAGTTGAAGAAACACTAATTAAATCTGTACCTGTCCTGGTTACATTAGATGAGAGAGAGAGAGAGAGAGAGAGAGAGAGAGAGAGAGAGAGAGAGAGAGAGAGAGAATCATGTAGATGAAATAACACGAAATACACCTTCATTTAACCTAACACAATACAATCTCCGAAAAAACAAAACAATACAAAAATATAAGAAAACAGAGAGAGAGAGAGAGAGAGAGAGAGAGAGAGAGAGAGAGAGAGAGAGAGAGAGAGAGAGAGAGAGAGAGGACCAAAACAACACAGTGGGAACCATCTTCCTGATAACACACTCTTATCTATCCACACCGCGCAGCACTTCCACTTATCACCTCTTCTAAGTGTCACACATGCTCGGGTTTGACATCACCTTAATCCTGAGTACCAAATAACAAAGCATTACCCGAGGAGGGCCCATTTTCCTTTCACTTTCCTTCACTCGGGCGGTAGTTTAAACTTGGTGAGGTGGCCACATAACAGATGGCGCCACTCTCCTCCTGCCTCCTCCTCCTCCTCCCTCTTCCCTCCTCCTCCTCCTTGCCAAACGTTTATTTCTCCGCCACAAGTTGCTAATGAACGTTTATAAAGGTGTGCGTGTTGTGTATGTCACTGTTATGTTAGTTTGGCAATAAGAATGGACATTTTATTCCATTATTTCCACTTTTTGCTTCCCTTCCTTTGTATTCTTCAATTCAAACGTTTCTTTTCCGCCACTTGTTGCTTATAAACGTTTATAAAGTTGTAGATATTCTTTTCGCTTATGACTGAAACTTGTTATAACGCGATCTACTATCTTATTTCATTCTTGTATCCATTTATTAATTCATTTTCATCTGTAGCTTCACCACGTCGCTCATATACGTTTATAAACAACAATTAACCGACAAAACATTAAATCAGGAGGCATTTCATGTAAGAATAACCAGAAAAAAAACACCCACACTTTCTTACAACAGGGAACTCATGACAACCCTTCTCTCATAACCTTCTCTATTGCTATTTACCTACTAACGTTTCCCAAGGCCACACAACCCCAAGAACGTTTATTTAGTCTCATGCACACTCTCTCCACACCACTATTTCTCCACGTAAACCTCAATTTATATCAACGCTTATAGGGAATCAGGTAGTTGGTAATATGAGGAGGTAGCGAAGGGTTATAGGTACTGTAGCAGGATGGCGTGACGTAATTCCCCTAATCAACAGGATATGACAAGTCTGGCCCAAGGTAACGGTTCTTGGAGGGAGAGGGAAGGGAGGGAGAGAGGGAGGGAGGGAAAGGTGGAGGGGAAGGTATAGCTGGTCTACCTTTTTTTTTATGTAAGAGGGGAAACCGGCCACGGGCAAAACAAATCGTGATTAAAAAAAAAATAATAATAATAAAAAGGTTCCACTGAGGTGCCGGTCCCCAAACAGATTTAATAGACTGGGACTCCGAAGCTGGTATGGGAAAAGTATACATATATTTTTATTTCATTACAATTCTGCATTTTGCGTGAGGAATGGATGTGTAGTTATGTGCATGTAGTTTAGTGTGAAGGAAGAGAGTTGTCTTTAGAGGGCAGGCTGTGACAATGATACAGAGAATAATAATAATAATAATAAATAAAAAATAAATCCATGATCACACCGGAAAAGAAAAGAGAATGGCCGTACTTTCCAATCCATATTACCACTAGTTCAGGTCCCACGTTGCGCCGTGAAGCAAAGGGGAAAGGAGAGGGGTAGGCTGCTGCTGCTGCTGCCGCTCTCCAACCCACTGTAGGCTACTTATTTACACACTTTCAGCACCTTATCTTAACTACTTTTCATAGTCTCTACTGAAAGCTGTTATAGTTTTCTAATGCAGTTTTATCATTCCAACGATAATCTAATAACAATTTGGCATCATCAATATCATCTAACACAGAAAGATTTTCCATTAATTTCACGTCTGTAGCAAGGATGATTTTGTAAAATTTATCATCTTTACTGAAACTTTAACAAGGTTTACGGGAATATTTATGTGTTTAGTGATCTGTTTACTGTAGTGGTGATTCAACAAGGATGCTGTATCATTGATGGGAATAAACATCCACGATAACCCGGCTAATCATATCAGTGGCTTATGAAAACACCCCATGAGAGAGAGACAGAGAACAAAGCCTTTCAAAATACGGGTGAGGGATCCTATTTCCTGCGTAATAAACACGATACCCTCTCATCATCTGATAATAAGGTAAAAAACAACACGAATAAATCATAAATCTATTACCACTATAATGCTAGACAACATGCAAGACTTCAAGGTTTTCTCCTCATTCGAAAAAAAAGTTGTAAGGCAATAAGAATAAGTTAAATGAATAAACAAAGGTTGAAAATGCAAACCACAGCCCACACGTGTGAGTCCCCGCCACCTCGCCCACGCCCAGTCCACGCCTGCCGTTAATCTGTATCATGTAACCTGTACTTAAGCCAGCCAGGGTCTCTCTTAATTTGCTCCTGTCAGAAAGGTGAGCGTTGTTACCAAATCAGAAAGTGCTGTAGGCCGTCCCTCACATCGTGCATCTATTATTCTCATCATTATTACTATTATCTTGCAGGGTTGAGTAATGTCTCGCCTTTCTTCCGTCTTCTTCAGTTTATCGTCGTTTATTTGATGTTTAAGTTTTATAGTCCATGTTTTCTTCTATCATTATCTTATATCGTTGGTTAATTTCCTCGTTTTAGTTAATGTTGTCTATAAAAATCTTCATCTTACAACGTTTTCATCACCAATAACTTAGTGTACTCTTCCATATCAATTCCTTCGTTTTCTTTCATCTCCTGAACACTATTCCAAATGAGTTACATATTATCTCATTAACTTTTCACACTTCATTTCCATTACTTAAGTACTTAACTACAACACTAGCTTTCTTATGTAATACTTTCGGTTTATTTCTCATTGTCCTTTGTTTATCATTCCTTATGCTTCATCCTTTCAGTACTGGGACACGTTTCCATATTTATTCAGCTTATTATTTATCGATTTTACACAGCTTCAGAAACTCAGGTGGAAATTAAAATAGTAAAGACTCTGGCCATTAATCTTCTAACCTCCATAAACCCTTCCTAATGTCAATAAAATCGTCGAATTACACCCAAAATTCGTAATAAACATGTGTCTCAGTAGTGAAGGGGTTAAAAGATGCTTCTCAGAAACATTTCGCATATTATCTAGTCACGCATCATCCCGTCCTTCACTCTATCCTTTCCCAGATGCAAAAAAAGACAGCACCGACAAAAAAACACACAGCTTACACCCGCAGTTGCGAAGGGCAGGGCAACGCTAAATAATAAACATGATAAACACTAGCTCTTTTACATAGCTAAGAGGTTACGCCAAGAGGAAGCCTTGGCGATATGTAAATAATTAATAAACTATACACCACCGACCCACATCTGTCCAGGAAATAGTGCAACATGACTCCTGGGAAAAGAAGTGAGAGAGCAGAATGAGGAAGCGAAAAGGGAAGGGTTAGAAAGGTAAAGGATGATAATGGAGAGGGAGAACGCACAGGGGAAACAAAACACAATACACACACACACACACACACACACACACACACACACACACACATACACACACACACTTATGGTAGCATATGCACCAGAATTATCTTATCGTTCTCCATTAACAACAGCAACAATAACTACAACAACAACAACAACAACAACAACAACAACAACAACAACAACAACAACAGCAGCAGCAGCAGCAGCAACAACAACAACAACAACAACAACAACAATTGTCATAAAGAACAATATACCCACGAAATCACAAAATTTGACCAAAGTAAATGAAAAAAATCCCGAGTACATTTTTTTTCTTGTTGTTGTTGTTTTCCAATGTGAAACAGGAAATTCCGGAGGGGGGAGAGCATATAACACACACACACGCACACACACATTACTTTACACTTTATTGTAGCAGATTATAGCGGTCAACGGGAAGGAAACAATCTGTAGCAACATTCCACACGTCATACGCTCGTATTGTCAAAAGAAAACTTCCATGTTTCACCTCCATTACTTCAGAAGACTTTGTTTAAATTGACGCAAGTTTTATTATTATTATTTTTATTTTTTTTTTCCAGGTGTTTTGAGGGTCTTGAGGCAGAGTGACAAGATTTCCACATTACCGACTGGAGAAACACTCTTGGAAATCCCGCTTATCATATTTGCGACCTTTGAAAATAGTCGAGGAGAGAGAGAGAGAGAGAGATAGAGAGAGAGAGAGAGAGAGAGAGAGAGAGAGAGAGAGAGAGAG